>VSMD01079320.1:0-48193 GCA_008750895.1 Mirza zaza | reverse complement strand
TTTTGAGACAGAGTCTCACTTTATTGCCCAGGCTAGAGTGAGTGCCGTGGCCTCAGCCTAGCTCACAGCAACCTCAAACTCCTGGGCTTAAGCAATCCTGCTGCCTCAGCCTCCCAAGTAGCTGGGACTACAGGCATGCGCCACCATGCCCGGCTAATTTTTTTCTATATATATTAGTTGGCCAATTAATTTCTTTCTATTTATAGTAGAGATGGGGTCTCGCTCTTGCTCAGGCTGGTCTCGAACTCCTGAGCTCAAACGATCCGCCCACCTCGGCCTCCCAGAGAGCTAGGATTACAGGCGTGAGCCACCGCGCCCGGCCGTGTCAAAGTATTTTAAAGCAAATCCCAGATATCGTGTTATTTCATCCCTAAGTAGTTCAGTATTCATCTCAAAAGACATAATCTCACCTGACAACAATGCCAGCAAGATTGCTAAAAAAAATTAAACAATACATAATTCTAAATGCATATTCAAATTCTCCCACTGTCTAAAAATGTCATTTTACATTTTGTTTGAATCAGGATTCAATCAAGGTCTATTCGTTTGCTCTTGGTTTTTTTGTGCTTTTTTTGGTATGGTAAATTGATTTTTTACATTTCTATATAACTTTTTTTTTTTTTTTTTTGAGACAGAGTCTCACTTTATTGCCTAGGCTAGAGTGAGTGCCGTGGCGTCAGCTTAGCTCACAGCAACCTCAAACTCCTGGGCTCAAGCAATCCTGCTGCCTCAGCCTCCCAAGTAGCTGGGACTACAGGCATGTGCCACCATGCCCGGCTAATTTTTTCTATATATATTTTAGTTGGCCAATTAATTTCTTTCTATTTATAGTAGAGATGAGGTCTCGCTCTTGCTCAGGCTGGTCTCGAACTCCTGAGCTCAAAGGATCCGCCCACCTCGGCCTCCCAGAGAGCTAGGATTACAGGCTTGAGCCACCGCGCCTGGCCTCTATATAATTTTTAAAATGTTTTATTTTTAATTATTAGGGGTATATAATACTTGTATATATTTATGGGGTCCATGTGATACTCTGATATGGGCATACAATGGATGATAATCAAGTCAGAGTAATTAAGGTCTGTATCACCTCAAACAACAATGCTTATTTTTTTTTCCCTCTGACATAGGGTCTTACTCTGTTGCCCAGCCTAGAGTACAATGACTCACTGCAATCTCAAACTCCTGGGTTCAAGTGATCCTCCTGCCTCAGCCTCCCGAGTAACTGGGACTACAGTCACCACCACCACATCTGGCTAATTTTTTTTATTTTTTGTAGACACGGGGTCTTACTATGTTTCTCAGGCTGGTCTCAAACTCCTGGCCTCAAGTGATCCTCCCACCTCAGCCTCCCAAAGTGCTAGGATTACAGGCGTGAGCCACCACACTGGGCAAACGCTTACTTTTAGAAAGAAGCCACATGAGAGTAGACATCAAGAAGGTGAACTCTTCGACCCAGGAGGAGGAGAAATATGAGTTCATGGAGCAGTGTGAACGGACCAGAAAACTGTGCACCCTCAACTCTTGCCAAAAACTCAGAGCCCTTTCTAACTACAGGGCTACCTGTGTTCTGTGTTGCCTTGAAAATGAAGTTTATCCTCATAAGCTGGTGTTCTAAACCTCTTGCACAGCTCTAATTAAAATATCTAAAACAACAACAACAAATAAACATGAAACAAAACAAACAAAAACCCTGCTGTTTCAAGGGAACTTCTTTTCTGAGGGCTAATGAAGAAGACTGTTAATACATCCAAACGTGAGAGGCTCCGCAAGATGCAGAGCGCACAAAGCACATGTTGCAAACACAGAAAACGACCTAGAATGTCAGCAACCCTAGCAACACATCAAGGTCAACTGTGAAGGTGAGGGCTCCATGCCCCAGTTCTCAAGGAAGGAATGCTTCTAAGTCCATATTCAAGGAAAGGATGTTTCAGGCCCTAAATATAACAGGCTTGGCATTGGTTCTAAAGGAGCATGTGGTCAGTTCAAGGCCAGTCTCCCAACATATTCATATGGGAATGTCCTCACTCGGAAGACTGGGTGAGGCCAGGGAGAATATCTCTACAGGCACGGGGTTCTCAACTACTATGAAACCAAAGCAAATAAACCATGTATTCTAGGTCAGAAACCATTTATTCTAGGCAGTGGCCGGGGGTGGTGGCTCACGCCTGTAATCCTAGCACTCTGGGAGGCCGAGGTGAGAGGATCACTCAAGGTCAGGAGTTTGAAACCACCCTGATCAAGAGCGAGACCCCGTCTCTACTAAAAATGGAAAGAAATTAATTGGCCAACTAAAAAGTATGTAGAAAAAATTAGCCAGGCATAGTAGTGCATGCCTGTAGTCCCAGCTACTCGGGAGCCTGAGGCAGGAGGATCGCTTGAGTCCAGGAGTTTGAGGTTGCTGTGAGCTAGGCTGACGCCACAGCACTCTAGCCTGGGCAATAGAGTGAGACTCTGTCTCAAAAAAAAAGAAAGGAAGGAAGGCAGTAAAGTCCCCAAAAAACAAAAAAACACCCAGTGGAAGTTCAAGACAGGTAAGAATTCATCTCTCTTACTCTTTTCTCTTATATAAGCCTCTGTAAACGTTTATCTCCATTCAAGGGTAACAAGATAATCTTGTTTTAAGGGCCGAATCAGAAACAAAAACTGTTTCTAGGATACACTTTTTAAATTTAGGAATCTAATCCCCCAAGAATCTAAACAAGGCCCCAAAATGAATTTTAGCATTCTATGAGATATGCTATGTACACATCAGGGAAAACTATGCCACCATTCAAAAGAATAAAGTAGACCTGTACATACTGACATGGAAGGATGTCTGGAATAAATTGGTAAAAACCAAAAGGTGACCTGAATAGCCATTTTTATAAAACAAACCATTAAATATATACATGAGTATCTAGAATTTCCCCCCACCGAGCATAAAAACAGAAAGAGCATGCATAAGCTTTAATATTTGTTTCCCTAGGGAAAGGGATTAGAAGGAAAGGAAGGGAACTTTCATCCAACTTCATACATGTCTATGGTGTTTGCATTTTCTTATAATAACCATGCATTATCTTAATTTTTAAAAATTAAAGCAAGATTCTATTAAAGGTAATAACAGACTATTCCCTATTCCCCAGTAAATGACTTCTCATTATTGCCCTTTAAGCCACAGCTACAATACCCAACAATAATGAGTTAGCTCTTAATCTTTGTAACAAGGAGGGCAGAGAGACACCAGAAAGTCAGGAAAGCAACTGAATGAATGAGGAGTCATGGACCTCACAGGCAGGAACCACATTCAATTCTACGACAGGTATCTGAGTATCAGGGCGCCAGGCTAATTCCAAAGAGATGAATGCAAAGACTCACCAGATACAGGTTATTTTTGTCCTGAAAGGCATACTGTAATTGGGGGATCCAAGGGCTTGTGCTTCGAGATAAAATGTTCCGTTCTTCCTCAAAAAATGAAACCTAGCAAAAAAAGAAACCCTTTAGAAAATTTGAAAGAACCAAGTGTTGGGAGGTGGGTAGGAGGGGGAGGCCCTTTTTTCTGTCTTTAAGCCTAAACTGATGTTTCTAGCTTAAAATAAAAAGCCATTGCTTAGCCTAGCATTCCGCAAACCTCAATCATTCACCTATTTTGCTCACGATTTTTGCCAGCTCCATATATTGCCTGCTCAATTATTTACTTATCATCTTTCTCTAAATTAAACTCGCTTTCTTTAAATTAAATATCTTTCTCTTCTTCTTCACCTTCCTTTCCTGAACAATTCAGTCCTGAAGCCATTAGCTGGAGCCGAGCAACGTAAGCAGCCATGCCAGGGACTGAGAAAGAGAGACACGGTGGCCCAGGACAGGGGCTAGGCCCAAGCAGAGTGAGGAGGGCGGCAGCCATGTGGGGCGTGAAGGGCCCACACAGGGTGAGGAAGACATCCACGTGTAGGAGTGGCCTGGCACGTGTGATCTGGACGCACCAAGGGGATGTGGGGTCACGGCAGATTGGATGCATATAAATATATAAAATAAGTAAAAATATTAAGGGTATGATATCAGAGAAGAGCCTTGCAAATACAGAAAGGGTGCAAACTAAAATAAACCCTGTGAAGCTGGATTGGAATTAGGGGTATTAGTATGAACTCATGGTTTTCAATATAAGTACAGAAGACTGTCCTTATACTTCATGCATGTCTACAGTGAAAAAGGTTTTGACTTTTCTACACATTTGTGGTTGTTTCAAATAAATAAAGATGTAATTGTGTATGTGTGTGTGTGCGTGCGCACATGCATGCAGGTAAGTATACTGTACACCCATACATGTATTCCTTATCCACTGGAAGGGGTCTAGGGGCAGTGACACCTCAGTAACAATGAGAATACCCAGTACCCAGATCTTGGCCTCTAAGTACCATTTTTCACTAAAAGGAATAGGGCTCCTTGGAGACATGACTGATGCCAGGGCTGGGGCAGAGAGAATAAAAGCACCAGAAGAGCCTAAACATCTCCTTGTACCAGAAATCAAGAAACTACTTAAAGAATGATAGGGATGTGTCAAAAGGACACGAAAGCAAGCATGAAGAGGTTCTCACTGGCCAGCCTGGGGACAATTTGAGCATGAATATCATGATAGAAACGGACTGTAAGTCACTAACTGAAATAAGAAAATGCAAGTCCACATAGATATAAATAAATGAATACATTGAAAGTTTTATGAGGAACAGGATATTTCCATTGTTTGAAAGGACCTCTCCACAAATTACTTATGCACCACCGGAATCAAGTGATCAAAATGAACATCATCAAGAATGTGACAAATTGAAACTGAGAGTCACCTGTTGGGATGCAATGAGAATAGAGTATCTTGTCTGATATTCCTGCCAAAGATCCATAACCCGAAGCTAAGCATGAGCAACATCAGACAAATCTAAATTTTTTTAAATTAACCAGCCTATAATCATCAGAATTGTCAAGATTCTCCTGGAGAATGCTGGGTAGGAAAAAACAAAAAAAGTATTGTCAAGGTCATGGGAGTCCAGGAAAAATTAAGGAATTGATCCAGATTGAAGGAGACTAAAGAGGTAGGACAACTAAATGCCAAGTGTGATCCAAAACCAGAACCTTTTATTCTAAAATACATTATTGAGGTAACTGGTGAAACCTGAACAGTATCAGAGGACTCAAAGGTAGTAAAATATCATTGCTAATTTCATGATTTTGGCGGGTGTACCGTGGTTCACAGGAGGATGTCCTTGTAGGAGATGCACACTCAAGTATTCACAGGTAATGCAGCATCAGGTTGGCAACTTATTTTGAAATGGTTCAAGAAAAAAGTTGTTATACTTTGTGGTAGTTAATTTCACATGTCAACTTGGGTAGGCCACAGTAACCAGTTATTCAATCAAACACTAATCTAGGTTTGCTGTGATAGATGCAGTTAACATCTACGATCAGTCGACTTTAAGATCATCCTCGATACCGTGCCTGGGCTTCATCCCATCAGCTGAAAGGCCCTAAGAGCAAGGCTGCAGTTTCCCTAAGGAAGAAGAAATTCTGCCTCAAGACCGCATCGTCTGCTGCTGTCTAACAATTTACCAGCCTGCACGACAGATTTCAGACTTTCCAGCCCCCTACAATCATGTACATCAACTGCTTGAAAGAAATAAATTATATATGTATATATGTAAATATAGTCTATGTGTGTGCATATATATTTCTATGTGTGTATATATTTTATGTATATATATTCAGTATGCGTATACAGTCTATGTGTATACATATTCTGTGTGTATATTATTCTATATATAGTCAATGTATGTTGCGTGTGTATATATATCTCTCTCAAGTGATTCAGAAAAAAATTTGTTTATACTCTACGTGATAGTTTTGTGTGACAACTTATATATACAGGAGATATATATATGTATGTATGTATATCTCCCCTACTGGTTCCATTTCTCTTAAAAACACTGACTGATACACTGTACTTGCAACTTTTCTATAAATCTATGATTGTTTCAAAATTTTTAAAAACTTAATTTTAAATATACCTTCTTTTATTTAGTTCTAACAAGAACCTCTGTGGAAGTCACAGGTTTTGATATGCTAGTTAACACTGAACTATTAAATGTTTTAAATAGTCTACCCATGTTCTACCTAAAATCATCTGATTTAATATTCCCAGTGATAAACCTAACACATTTGGGAAAACACCGACCCAACCCCAGTAATTCACTGCACATGACATGCTGATTCTTCTTCTTCCTGGCACATAAAAGGTGTTCAAGGAAACTTGGCTGAATTGAAGAGTCTACACCTTTATTTGCTTACCACTGACTCTAACCCCTGAAGCATCCATTGAAATAAGCACTCTCTAAAAACCTCTTCCGGTTGTCACACAATTCTGGGTGGGTGTGCTGGCCTCTCCCAGGTGACAGGCCTTGTTTGCAGGACGCTACCTCTCCCTACCTCTGCTCTATCATTTCCCCTCACTCACTCCCTGGGCTGGCTTCTTTCTTCTCATGCCCTTCAATTCCAAATCCTCACCGTGGCTCAGTTAAGGACTCTAGTTTTTTACATAATTAAAAAAATACTTTTTTTGTTTTTTGGAGACAGGGTCTCACTCTTTTGCTGCACTAGAGTGCAGTGACATCATCATAGCTCACTGCAACCTCAAACTCCTGGGCTCAAGCAATACTACTCCTACCTCAGATCCCAAGTAGTTGGGACTACAAGTGCACAATACTGTGTCGGGCTACTTGTTGTATTTTTTGTAGAGATGGCATTTCACTATGTTGCCCAGACTGGTCTCAAACTCCTGGCCTCAAGTGATCCTCCCACCTCAGCCTCGTAAAGTGCTAGGACTACAGGTGTGAGCAACCACACCTAGTCTTCTTTTATATTCACTCTCTTAAGGCATAGATGGATGGCTTTAATTAGCTCCTGTGTATGATTTTATAAACCCCCAGCTCAGACCTCATAGAGAATCCTTTCAGGTCATTTGCCTGGAGGAAGGCACACCTATTTTAATGGCTCTACTGTTTGCCTGCAGGGTGGGATGTTGGATTATTTTCTTTTTACGTGCACTATCTCTCATCTAAAACCTCAGCATTACAAGGTTGGGGCTACATCTAATGCCTCTTCCCAAGGACCCAGAAACACACCAAATATAACAGATGCTCAGTAAGTGTGAACTGATGATCGGTGGCTCTTAGGAGCTGGGAGGCTGAGTAAGCATCTTCCACTCCTCTCCTCCAAATTATTTGCCACAACTTGTCACTTTCCTTTCTATTATGTTGTTCACATTTCTAAACACAGAGGCCACATCATTCCCAGGCTCTGACAAGCAGCTTCCTGCCCTCTGCTGATTCCCCAATCAGAGGCGCAAAGTCACTGAAGTCCACAGGGACCAGACTCTGATCCCAACCTCCTCCTTCCAAAAGCCTCAATCACCCCCAGCCACCCCACAAGGTCAACTGCAATTTAAAACACAGTTGTTGGGGGAATGGGGGAGCTACTGTGGAATGCATACACAGTTTCCGTTTGGAATGACAAAAAAGTTCCAGAAGTATACAGTGATCACGGCTGTACAACACTGTGAATGCAATTAATACCATACTACCACTGACCTGTACGCTTAAAAATGGTTGAAATGGTACATTTTATGTTGTGTATATTTTACCACGATAAAAAAGTTTCTTGACATTTTTCACCAATTACTCCCTCTCCACCCCACTGTCCTCGTTTCTCTCCACTTCCCCACCTAAACCACTAAACACACACACACACACAATCCTCCACAGCATTCTAGTACTCAAACCTCCAGAACGTCACATAAGGTCACACTTGTACTCAGCACATTCTCATCACTTCTCTCCCCAGAACCTGCCTTCCCAATCCTCAGTGACAACTTTCCCTGTCCCTGGCTCACCCACAACATCTCTCCCTCACATCATCATTAATGAATTTGCTAATTGTTCTCCCCCTTCTGTGATACTTTAGCTGGTAAGCACCTGCTTTATATATTTGCATTTTTCCTCCACTTTCCAAGGGTTGTTTTTAAATCCTGAAAATAACAGTCATGGAACTTCAATTCCTTTTGCTGGCTTCCCATGGAGCTGAGTGTATTATCGAACACATGATGAGCGCTAGAATGTCTGTAAGTAATAAATTGCTCTCTGTACTGCAAGGCTGATGGCTCTCTCTCTGAGACACAGCAAATGAATCGATACGTCTAGAGACAGCAGCCTCGTTTAAAAGAAAGAAAAACACCACAACCAAAAAGATAACTTCTTACCTGTTCTCAACTCCCTAGCCACATAACAATTTTGCTTAATTTCTTCAAAGGCCTGTTTTAAAATCAAATACACATGCTCACAACACAACTATCTAAAGCGTGTACAAAAAGCAAATGCTATCTGATTCACCCCACCATCTGCGTATCCTGAATCCCCAGCTGATGGGCATGAAAGATCATCTTAGATTCATTAGTTAAAAGGCCAATTTAGTTCTGAAATAAAATACAACTATAGAAGCATGATACAGAAATCAAGGGGAATTTGTGAGCCTTCAAAATTAGCATCAGTACAAGAAGCAGAGCTCAGAACACGAGAGACCTTTTTCCCATGCAACAGCAATTAAATATAGAGTCAGAGGAGAACTTGCTCGATCCTAGATGGTAATGCAGCAGATTACTATTCCTACAATGAACATTTCGGTGCAGAAAGGGGAAAACCGTAATGTTAAAACGCTCCTACCTGCTCCTGGGCCAATAAGGCCTTCTTCTTCATGACTTTCATGGCATAGATGTCCCCAGTTGCTTTCTCTCTTACCACCTGCACATCAGCAAAGTGACCACAACCTACGAGACTTCTGACTTCAAAGTCCTTTGCCGAAGGCTGGAGCTCCTGCAACTCAGCTACGGTGTCAGAATCTGCAAAAGATGGAAAAGTCGCTGCCAGGTAAATAAGGCACTTCAAGTACATGCATCTTTGTGAAAGAGGAGAGAGCAAGAAGTGTTCTTATGCCTTCCCTCACTGTCAAAGACATTTAGTCACTTTCTCATCCATCATGAATAATTATAAAATCAGCACAAAAGTGTTTTTATATGTTAAGTTAAAATTAAGGGCTCCAGAAATTCCAAACTGCAGTTTCCATGGTAGCTATAATTTGAATTCCATAGACTTAGAATAGGGAGGGAGGATACAAACTATGCTTTTCTTCTTCCTCTCTGAAGACTGCAGGGCAGTGTTTGGTCAAACAAGCTTATTAGCATTAAGACTGCTCTATAATAAGACATAAGCAACGTGATTCTCATTTTAATTTTGGAGTTGGCATCAAGATCACTCCAATTCTAACTACACGTGTTCTGCTTAGTTTTAACCCACCAGCCCAGGTTTTATCTCCCTTGGATTGTGTCAGTAACAGTAATGCCTTTCTTGCCTTTATATGTGGTGGTGCTTTTAAAGAGGGGTAGGGCCACTGAGCCCTAAGAACCAAATGAAGCCCTGACACTTGCTCAGCAGGGTTCACAAGCCACACACCTGCGTGGGTTTGCAACTATCTTTTTTTTTAAACATACAATCGCATTCCTTTTCCAAGTCTAACCTCTCAGTCAGAGATCCTCAATGTACAAAGTATGGACTAAATGGATGGTGGATTTGGAATCTGACATACGTTTATTACCACTCTAGACACACTAAGCTGAGACATCAGTGGACATGTAACAACACTACATACTTTCAAGAATGAAGGGGCATTAGCGTGGCTGACCTAAAAATTTAGTCCTGCGTGTTACAGGGGAACTGCATCATACACAGGGGTTACATGTGAAAGGAAGGCAAGTGACACTTATAATCAAAATTATCCTGGATAATCCTACAGAAAGGTACCACACTGAAGACCAAAAGACTGTCTTGAAATCCCACACAGACATTGGAATCTTCCAGGCACCAGAAGGGATGGCCACTTCAATGGTTGGGTAACAGATAAAGTTGGGAGCTACATTCTAGAGTCACACTCAGCTCTGCAAGATGTTCACACAATGAAAGTGACTGAGTCCAACTAAGGAAAAAGCCATTTCATACCCAGTCATTGAATGGCACTTTTTTTTTTTTTTGAGATGGGTCTTGTTATATCACCCAGGCTGGTCTCAAGCAATCCTCCCGCCTCAGCCTCCCAGGTAGCTGAGATAACAGGCACAGTCACCGCATCAGCTTTGAGTGGCATTTTGATGAGTTGGCCAATGCAGTTTCAGTTGTTATTCCCACCCTCTTTCTTTGTTGCATGCGTAGAATTGAATTCTCTTGGATCAAAGGCACATGTGATGAGCTCCATTGCATTCAGAGTCTCCCCAACCTCAGACCACACCTGTCACTTCCACTAGCCATCCTGAGGACATCTTCCCTTGGTCCCTTAGGGAACCAGGCAAGAATGGTGGGTGGATCCACATGAATTCATCATACCACTGTAAACACGAAACCTAGGGCACCTACACAGAGAATACCACGCAGAAGCAAAATTGAAAGCTGCACGGTCTTTTCCTTTTGCCCTGGCAATGCTGTGCCAAGCCCTATCTTCCCTTCCCTGCCCTTTCTAAGTTTCTTTCAGATCAAATATTTCAGTTTTGAATCATAATTCCCCAAATATCCTGCCTTGCAACTTTCTGGGTTAAACCAGATTTAATTATCGCTCACACGCAAAGCCAATCTCTCTTATTTTCTAATAGGCCTTGGGTTGCTTACAAAGTTGCTCACAGTGTTGTCCAACTTAATAACTTTGGGTCTGTCACTGGTGGCCACCAGGCAACTCAATCACACAAAGAGACATATTGCTTTGCAGGCAAAACCACCATGATACTCTCTCAGAATTCTGAGAAACTATGTCAAGTCTCCGTTTCTTTAGGCAAAGGCTTTTGGATTATTAGGGTGAACAGGTGAGATACTAAACTCAAGCCTATGACTGTTAAAAAAAAAAAAATCCATCACAACTTCTGTCCATACTGGCTGCTTCTGTGACCCCAAAACCATCACCCTTCATCTCTGTGCACTTCTAGTTAGGGCCTAGTGGTACTGAATATGGAAGTGGAAATAAAGATCTAAGGAACTGTAATAAAAACGCAAAGAATGACTCTGTTGGATAAACATTGGAACCTGAGGGCACAAGACAACACAGCTGAGTCTAGGGCTTCCTTTGGGTAATCCGATCTTTCAATTTCTAGGAATCAATCCATCCTTCACAGAAACCCTTGCACGTGCTCAAAAAAAGATACATATGAACATACTTATGATGAAAATTATTATAAGAGAAAAATAATCAGAAATAACCTAAAGGTCTACCAACAAGAAGGTAGAAACAACTTACAAGTCCACCCATATAAAAGAATACTAGGCACACGTTGGAAAGAATGAAGTAGCTCAATCTCCATTAGAATGTATATTCCTTACAGGCAGGGACTTTTGTCTGTTTTGATCACCCAAAATGGAATCTGGCACATAGTAAATGATCAATAAATATTTAGTAAATATATTGCTAAGTGAGCAAAGCTAGTGGCAAAACATTATATACATATGACCTAGTTTGTGCAAAATTAAACAAGAATAATATTAGAACATGCATGGAAAAGAGTTGACAATTGTAGGAGCTAATTAGTACATAGGGGTTCATTATACTATTCTCTTTATCTTTGGGTGTGTTTGAAAATTTCCATAATAAATATTTTTAAGTCACAAAAAAAATGAAATACTATGCATAAAACCATTGACAGTGACTATCTCAGGCAAGATTTTGAGGGATTATCTTTCACTACTATGTATATGATATGCTATGATGTGAATGTTTGTATACCTCCCCCCAAATTCATGTTGAAACATAGTCCCCAACATGATAGTATTAAGAGATAGGGCTTTTGGAGAAATGATTAAATCATGAGGGTGGAGCCCCCATGAATGGGATTAGTGCCCTTAAAAATTAGTGCCCTGATGAGATCATATATGTCCCTTCTGCCATGTGATGACACAGCAAGAAGCTGTCATCTTTTTTTTTTTTTTTTTTTTTTTTGGAGACAGAGTCTCATTCTATTGCCTGGGCTAGAGTGCCATGGCGTCAGCCTAGCTCACAGCCACCTCAAACTCCTGGGCTCAAGCGATCCTCCTGCCTCAGCCTCCCGAGTAGCTGGGACTACAGGCATGCGCCATCATACCTGGCTAATTTTTTCCATATATTTTATTTGGCCAATTAATTTTCTTTCTATTTTTAGTAGAGACAGGGGTCTTGATCTTGCTCAGGGTGGTTTCAAACTCCTGACCTTGAGCGATCCTCCCGCCTTGGCCTCCCAGAGTGCTAGGATTACAGGCGTGAGCCACTGCCCAGCCAGAAGCTGTCATCTTTGAAGCAGAGAACAAGCCCTCACCAGATACTCAATCTGCTGGCACCTTGATCTTGGACTTCCCAGCCTCCAGAACTATAAGCAATAAATTTCTATTGTTTCTAAATTGCCAAGTCTAAGGTTTGTGATAGCAGCCCAAATGACCTAAGACACGATGTTTAACTTTTTTTACTTAACTTTGCATCATGTTTGCAATGAGAAAAAAAAAAATCTCTCGAAAGTTATCATTTTCACATCAGTTCTAAAGTTGTGAACATATAGGAGGTTTTGCCTATAGTGAAAGTAGCCGGAAAAGGGTAGAATTTCAGCTACTGTCAAATTGCCAAGAACAGCCCAACTTCAACAATTATCAACACTTTTCAGTGCATGTTTTAATATCACACTTGCTATTTAATTTTCACACAAATTATATGATACTGTGCTTAATGTTTGCCACTTATTTGTTCACTTAGCAATATGTTCATTCAACAAGTATTTATTGAACTCCTAATATATGCCAGACACTGTTTTCGGCACTGGGGATAGAAGAGCAACTGAAAAGAAAGACAAAAATCCCTTCCTAGTTCGCAGACGCTTGTTCCCTCCCTTTTCTTGGCCCAAGCTTAAGGGGCATTTCTGCTGGAGACACCACTTCAGGGCTACACCCTCTGTTTCATTTCCTCCAATAGTTCCCAAAGAAACTCTCTCCATCCCTAAGGGAAGACTTGAGAAACTGAGGCAGTAGCAGCTGATGGACCCTTCTCCAAATGGAAAAGCAAAGCTTAACCTTCCAAAACAAAAACTCAAAAGGGAAAAATATATATATATAAATGTAATCATCCGTTTCCAATCACAGCCTCTTAACAGGACTCCTCAAGGAGCCTCTTCAAAAATATGAAACAATTCCCTGGAAGAGGCTTTTATTTAAAAAAAAAAAAAAAAAAAGGTCTACATTCCACTAAACCTAGCCCCGATTACGGAATGGTTCTAGGTAATTCACTGCTTTTAAGTAACCAAAGAACAGTCTCAAGATGACTGTAGATGGCTCAGTACACCAGCCTTGTCATGTAATTTCCTTCCCCTCTCTCTCCCTACTTGAGAATTTAAATATTCAAGAAAAGAAGGTGGGAGCGTATTCAAACAAATACAGAACAATGAACAAATACTCCATATTTCAAGATACACAATATGTTGAATGTTTTGAAGGTTTATAGTTAGCATTATGGGGTAACACTGAGTGTTTGTTGTGTGCCAGGCAACATGACAAGCATTAACTCATTCAATCCCTACACAGCTTTATTAGATATACATTATCCCCATTTTGCAGATGAGGAAACTCAAGGTGCATGTGACATCCTGAAGGTCACTATAGTGGACATACGCAGATTTCTGCCTACTCAGCATCCCCATTCGGGTAAATGCACATCCCCCATTCCATGAGGTCCTGGTAATCACTGTGCCTTGACCCCTTTGAGCACTCAGATGAAGCTGATCATAATACTTTACATTCTGGTGGGCAAATGACCCAAAGCAGAGCCAATTAGAATCTTACCTGGCATTGTATTAATCTAGATAATGGAAGGCAGACATTGGATAGGGTGTGGTAGCCAGTCTCCAAAAATGGTGCCCAATGAACCATGCCCCTTGAGATGCATGCCCTTGCGCAGTTCCCTCACGAGTGGAATCTATGACTCACCTCCAACAACAGACTACAGCCAAAGACGTCCAATGTCCCTTTTAGGACTAAGCCCTAAGAAAGCCTGGCAGTTTCTACTTTTGTGCTTTTGGAAACCCTGAGCTGCCATAGAGGCTACCCTGGTAGAGAGACCCTGTAGATCAGAGGTCAGGAAGCCTTTTCGGAATGCAACAGATGGTGAATATTTTTGGCTTTGTAAGCCATATAATCTCTACTGCAACTAGTCAAATGCTGTTACAGTGTGAAAGCAGCCATAGGCTCTGCATAGGGCATGGCTGTGTTCCAGTAAAACTTGATTTACAAAATAGGCATCACACGCTGCAGTGCCCTGACTCCTGACGTGGAGACCACATAGAAGGCAAAAGGCCCTGAGACTTCGTGGAGACAGACAGAGAGAGGCCAAGTTATCCCAGAGGCCCAGCTGAGCCCGGCCTCCCAGCCCGGGCAGCAGGCACTGAGCGAGCCACCTCAGACAGTCCAGCCAGGAGAGCCCCAGATGACTGCAACCTTGGCCAATGTCACACGGAGCAGAGGAATCCCCAGCTGAATACAATCAACCCAAAGAATCGTGAGCAGTAATACAATGACTATTTTTTTTAAGCCACTGCTACTTGGGAGGCTGAGGCAGCAGGATTGCTTGAGCCCAGGAGTTTGAGGTTGCTGTGAGCTAGGCTGACGCCACGGCACTCACTCTAGCCTGGGCAATAAAGTGAGACTCTGTCTCAAAAAAAATAAAAATAAAAAAAAAAAAAAGTTTAGGGTGGTCAGTTACACAACAATGTCATATAAGGCAGTCTTTTTCAAATTCTGCACTACTGACATTTCGGGCTATATAATTCTATGTGGTAGGAGACTGTTCTGTGCATTGTAGGATGTTTAGCAGCATCCTGGCCTCACCCATTAGATGCCAGTAGCATCGACCCCTCCTAGCTGTGACAACCAGAAATATCCCTGGACGTTGCCAAGTGTCCCTGGGGGACAAAATCACCACTCATTAAAAAACACTAATGTAAGGTAAAAGCGTATGAAACTGGGGCACCAGCAGCTAACTTCCCCACCACATGGGTGTCAAGCCACATCATAAACAGGGTGAAGGCAGGGCTAATATTTAACTTTCTAGGCTCTAGGTAATTCTGTCTTCCTCAGCCCCTTCCTCCATTAAAAAACAAAACAAAAATCAAAAATTATATTTTATGGCTCCATTGGCATAAAGATTAATATAATCCAGAATCATTATACATTATATTTTTTCTTATGATTTTAAAACTACAATTAAGCTAATTAAAACAAATTAACTTTATTAAAATTAAGTATCATGGGTCCTACGCACTGTGCCTAATATGTATGGAAAGTCAGCCCCAGCTAAGTATAAGGATGAGGCCAAGGGACATTATTTTATTAACAGTTTCTGGACCCACCCATGTCTAAAGCTTGACTCATGCTGGGATTTCTCAGTTTCATGAGCCAATAAATTGACTCTTTGAATTGAGCCTCTGTCCCTTACAACCAAGGACCCTTACTTACCTGATCTACAACAGGTGCAACCCTGAACTTGAACCTGGATCTCTGTTATTTAGACTGGAGTTCTCACCCACTAACACGTTCTGCTTCCAGCATCCTTCTATAGTTTTCTCCTCCATCAGGACGGTTTTTAAGAAAAAGTTCCCCCAACTTACACTTCCGGACGAAGTTGCTCACATGCTTAATCTTCATCAGAGCAGGCTGACTGCATTCTTCAAAGAGAACAAAGAGGGCATCTAATATCCCTTCTCGGGAAAGAAGAGACATCTGCTGTTGAGTCATAAAGGGTGGTTTCCCCTAAAAACAGCAAACAGCAGATGGAGACACTGTCAATAATGAAAAGCTTTGATCAATAACATCCACACAGAGTAAATTACAAGCCACCAACTCAACTAACTGCTCACGACACGCTAACAGCACAATTCTGGGGCTTCAATCTTTAAAGCACCATCAATTGACAGTCATTAAGTTATCACTTGTACAATTCCATTACTGTGGGTTTCTTTCGCCAGCACCTGGGAAGGAAAACTTCACAAGCATGCCATTACTAAGAAAAGGTCTTTCATTGTTAATGGTCTGAAGCTCATGAGAACATTTCCTCTGGATCCTGCTGGTTCTGACATGTTTCCATGGCTCTACAATAGGAAACGATGATTGTCATTTCTTTCATGTGTGCCCAGAGGTTTGTTAATATAATCCCAGTTTCTTTAATTCATTCGAACAATCTAGAGCAACGTGAATGGAGTGACTACCATGAAGCTGAATTTATTCATGATCTAGAGCAACAGTTACAAACTGGCAGACTGTATCTAGCCCACAGACATGTTTTGTTTGGCCTGTAGTGTTTAAAATAATTTGAATTTATCTGCCAATATTTAAAAATCAGATTTTGCAAAAAAAATAAAAATGCAGTATTTGGCTTGTCTTGAAACACTGGTGGATCTAGTAACATTGCCCCACATTCCTGCCTGGTAACGTTGAGCTCCAGCTGGGCAATGCTGCCCCTCTTGGTAGCAAATGTGTTCTGGACCTCGCTGAAGACCTGACTCCCAGTGTCCTACTTGACTCATTTATACTCACTGCCTGGCCCCCAAAGACGTGAGTTTGCAACCCCTGGTCTAGATTCAGATAAGCCAAGCCATGGATGGTGTGACGCTCTCTCTACAAAGATGGCCACCAACAGTTCCTTCAACTCCAGGAGGCTCATGTTGCTCCTCCCTTCAAGAGTTGGAGTCTATTCCTTCTCCCCTTGAATCTTGTGCTGTCTCTGAGACATGCTTCAATCAACAAAATGGGAGACAAGTGGCACTGTGTCAGTTCGGGGTATAGCCCTTACAAAGCCTGGTAGCTTCTCCTTTTGCTTGTTTGGAAGCCAGTCACCAGGGAAAGCAGCTTGAGCTAGACCAGGGGTCAGCAATCTACAGCCCATGGGCCAAATCCAGCCCACTGCCGTTTTCATAAATAAAGTTTTATTGGAACACAGCCACACTCATTCCTTACATATTGTCTCTAGCTGTTTTTGTGCTATAATGGTAGAGTTGAGTAGTTGCAACAAAAACTGTATGTTCCACAAAGCCTAAAATATTATTTACAGAAAAAAAAACTATGAGCCCAGACTACTGCGAGATAAAAGACCTCATGGAGAAGAGAAGCCATGTGAGGAACACTGAGGTGCCCCAGCCAGCAGTCAGCACCCAGATGTTCCAGGCCCAGACATATTCCCAGCAGGATGTAGCCCCAAATGACTCCAGGTGACATCACAGAGCAGAGCAGAAGAACCACCTAGTTGAGTCCAGCCAAACCACAGGATCCTAAGAAAAAATAAACCACTATTGCTTTAAACTTCATCAGTGGTTTGTTACACACCACTGGATAACAAAAACAGACTGGCTACTTCTGAATCACTGGAGCTTTCTGGTGTGATCTTCAACCTACTGAATTAGAATTTCCCAGATTGTAGTTTAGAATCTGTTTTATTAACTGGTTCTCCAAGAAAGTCAGACCTCAGTCAGGGCTGGGAAGCACTAGGTCTCAAGGCCACCATATTTTTAATAAGTCACTTTAGTAATATTTGCCACTAACTCAGAAAAACAAGTTCCTTCTGTTCTTCAAGAGTTTAGACCAACTGTATCAGGGGTTCCCAAATATAGTACTGATTCTTAACAAAGTTTTCAACAGCCTGCAGTGAAGTGAGAAAAAATGAATACTACATGGTTTCTCTTTTATAAAGCTAAATGTATTCAAATTTAAAAATGGTCCTTTATTCTGAGATGATGTTCTTCCTCTCTTGGTATTTCTTAAAATGCTCTCTCTTTATGAAATAAGAGAGCCAGAAAATAATAGGTTTTCCTTCTTGCTTTTTACATCCTTAGTTCGCAAAATAAAAAGTTGGCAAACCTATGTCTGCCCAGTAATTTGTGAAATTTTGCTGGCTCTGAAAGTCTGAAAATCACTGACCTAGAACATGTTAGGAAAAACTGTTGAGTATTAATAGAAGGAAAAAAGACAAACTGACACCCAATCTAAAGCACTTACCTGAATGGAAGACAAAATTGCTACTGTATCTAAACCTCATTAAAACAGCATTTTTGTATGGGAAAAGAACAAGCAGTATCCTTACCTGGACAATCAAGGCAAATGTCAGGTGTATGCTATACTTGCAGTAACAGCTTTACTGGGGGTAGGGAGGTACTTATCGCTAAAATGAGATGAACTGGGGGTTTACCCACAATCTTTTGCATTCAAATGACATTTAAATGTAAGATACACTTAATAACTCTGACATGCGCTGGTAGGGTGGCCAAGTGGTTAAATGGCCAGCCTTCGGAGTCAGACTGAAGATGGAGCCTGACTCTGCCATTTACAACCTGCATGATCTTGGGCAAGTCCTTCCCTACCTCCTTATCTGTCTATATCTATCTCAGCCTATATAAAGTGTAAATAAGAATAATCCTTACCTCGGCCATGAGGCTGAAGTGAGGTAATCAGGAACATGCTGGTTCTGTGCCGAGCACATTAGAAGCCCGAGCTAGTACAAAATCAGCATACATTACAAGCCCTTAATGAGCTGGAGATGTTTTGAAGTAAAATGATAAAGGGAATAAAAAGAGGCAGTACTCTAGCACTCTAAGGTTAGAGACAGATTGATTATTCATTTATGAAAAATATCTCATGACTTAAAATGGTGATGGGGACAGGCCCACAGAACAACCTAAGCTTCCATTTGTTTCCACTCTGATCTGTTTGAACATACACTACCAAAATTCTGAAAAAATATTATCAAGAACACATCACCATCCATCATCTTACAGGTATCCTATATACCTATATCCTAGGATATAGGATATATCCTATATCCTAAATATATTTACTGTTAAGTAAACAGAAATGTATTAGTATTATAACTAACACTATTCTGCACTTAGTATTAACAATAGTTACCATTTATAAAGCGTTTACCAAGAGTCAGGCAAGATGCTAAGTGCTTTATATGGCATATCTCATTTAGTCCTCACCAAAACCCTGCAGATTAGGTACTACAACCTCTATTATAAAGAGTAGCAAAGGCCGGGCCTTAGAGGCTCACCTCTGTAATACCAACACTTTGGGAGGCTAAGGCAGGAGGATGGCTTGTGGGCAGGGGTACAAAATTAGCCTGAGCAACAATGTGAGACCCCATTTCTACAAAATAATAGAAAAAATTTGTTGGGTGTGATAGTGCACATCTGTAGTCCCAGCTACTCTGGGAGGCTGAGGCAGGAGGACTGCTTGAGCCCAGGAGTTTGAGGTTATAGTGAGCTACAAGGACACCACTGAACTCTAGCCCCAGGCAAAGAGCAAGACCCTGTATCAAAAAAAAAAAAAAAAAATAGAGTAGCAAATGGATTCAGAGAAGGTAACTGACTCAACCAAAGTAACACAGCTAACAAGTACTAGCACCAGGATTGTAATCTAAATCTTCACCACTATCTATATTGTCCCCTTGACTTGTGAATTATAAGTAAAACAAGGATTTCTATTTCACAAATATTCCATAAACATCAGAAACAAGAATTAGAAACCGATTTGAAAATAGTATCATGACATTAAGTTTTAACAATTCTGGGGTAATGGAAGTATCATATATCTTGAAAGGAATGTGGATTACACAGGTGTGGTATTTATCAAAACTATTTTTTTTTATTTAAAAAGTAAATACCCCTCAATGAAAACTGTGGTTTATAAAGTGCCTTTGTTTGTTTTTCTTTCTTTAATAAAGGGACAAACTTTAGTATGGAAATGTAAAGTGTGAGAAATATAAAAAGATTTCCCTTCATAACCAAGTTCGGCCAGCTACTTCTATCTGCACAATGGCTCCTTTTTCCAAAACAATCTGCATATAAAACTCCAAATAGGATTTCTCCTACAATATTAGCCTCGGTCCTAAAATATCATACAAGCAAAGATGAACAACGAGGAGGTTCCAAGAAAAACACAGGTGAGCAAAGTTGTAGGGCAGCCAGTTACCTGGAAGAAAAGATTCAGCCTGGAGGCCCGGCTGGCAATGGTTTCCACGGCACCAGCATCCAGGAGATTCCGTGCTCCATACTTGAACTTCAACATCTCTCCACTGATGCTGAAGGGATGGTGGAAAAGTCAAGTGTGTACTGACATTCTGAGCAGGAAGGGCTTGAGAGACCCTGATCTCCCTCAAGATAAGAGGGAGATGAAAATCAGCTGTTGCTCTAGTAGTAAGAAGCTCAGTCTGGTCATGGAGATTAAAGACTCAAATTGAACTCACTGTAACAGGAGGTGATACACTTACCTAACCAACTCTCTTACTTATAAATGTGTTTATTATTCGCCCCCCCTTAAAATGTAAGCTCCACAGGGCAAGGAGTTTTGTCCCCAGGGACGGACGGGAACACACATACACACAGCCTGGCACATAGCAGGTGTGAACAAAGAGTTATTAACTAAATGACTGAACTAAGCAAACTACATACGTAGTATGTTGGAAGGTGGTAAGTGCTCTGGGGTTAAAAAAAAAAAAAAAGGAGCAAGGTAAGGGCAATTGGGGTGGGCCGTGCAATGTTTCATAGTGTGGTCAAAGTAGACTTCACCGAGAAGGTAACAGTTGAACCAAGACACGAAGGGAGTGACCAGCAAGCCCTGCTGCTATCTGGGGAAAGAAAGGTACCTTCAGCAAAGGGACCAGCCAAAGCAATACCCTGAGGCAGGACCTGGCGTCTCCAACGGGAACAGGGAGGGCAGAGGGGCTGGTGCAGAGGCAAAGGGGGGAGAGTGGAGGAGGTGACAAGGTGGGCGCCGAGAGTATGCAGACACTGAAGCAAGGAGGTTAAGCCAATTGTTAAAGTCACAGAAAATAAGGAGCTGCCGGACTCCACTAGACAGAATGATGCAGGAAATGCTGACAGGAGGAAAAGCCGAACGGACCCCACCCGGCTCAGCACAGGAACCCGTCCTCCCGCCCCACCCCTGCGGCCCCGCGGAGGGTGTGCGCGCGCACGGCCAGCCCGGGAGGACCCTCCCTGCCCCCCGCCGCCCACCCCGCGGCGGGAGGGACAGCCGGGACTGGTGTGGGTGGAGGCGGCCCTTCCCCGGCGTTGCAGAGCAGGGTAGAGGAGAATTGGGGGTGGCGGCTGCAGACTCACGTTCCGCGGGCCCGACCGGTCTGCGCTCTGCGGCGCCCTGCGCCTCCCGCCGCCGTGTTTGAATCCGGGAGCGGCGTGGGCGGGTCTCTGCTGTGTCTAGGCCAATCAGAGTGCCCGTTCCTGTGACGCACAGCTGCGTCTCAGCCAGGCCCCGCCCAAGTCCTTAAAGGGACGGAGGAAGTGAAGGGAAGAGCCAATCAGATTGTTTCTTCCTTTGACTCGCGACCAATAGGAAAAAGGGAAGGGCAAACCCGGCAGGGCAGGTCTTGGAAGTTTGAAATTGGCGGTTACGCAGGATGCAGTGTTTGGGGACGCGTCTGTTTGTCTAGGATCCCTGAGGAGGTCGCCGGGGCGCTGTCCCCTGCTCTCAGCCACCTGCGAGGAGGAAGGCGGCCACACAGCTCCTCCTGGTCTTCTTGTCCCTCTCACATAACTAAAGTAGAAGGAAAACCAGCTTATTCTCTGCCACAGCTGAAGCAGCAAATGTTTTGCTTAGAGGCTGAAAAAAACACGATCTGACAGTGTTTGCGAAGATGTGGAGCTACACGCAAACGGTACATAGCTGATGGGAGTGTAAATTTGTACAATCTCTTTGAACAAGAATTTTGCTAACATTGAAGGTTTGTGCATTCTATGACTACTCCTAGGAGGAGTTTCTCTACCTTAGAGAAACTCATAAGTACACCGGGACACATGTACAAGAATACACAATGCAAAATAGTGTTGTACAACATAATAGCAGAAAAACTGGAAGCAACCCAAACGCCCATCAGCAATAGAAAGGATACAATTTCGTATTGCAGTGTTTTCATACAGCAATGGAAAGGATTAGACTACAGCTAACCATAGTGAGTCTCAAAACACTGCCCAGTGAAGGAAGCAAGACAATAAAGTATGATTCTACTAATATAAATTTCAAAAGCAGACAAAACAAAGCAATGTTGTTTAGGGAGGGATGTAAGTACAAGTGGTAAAACCATAAAAAAAGAAAGCAAAAGTCTCCTGACTTATATAGTTACCTGGGTTTAGGATGGACTCTTTTCCAGGTGTAAGGATGCTGCTATGATCTATTTCTTAACCTGGGTGACAATAATATGCATATTAGTTTATAATAATTAAATTGTGTACAAGTGAGTGTTCTTTCATGTATGTGAAAAATTTTAAAGGAGAGAGACAATCCTTTCCATACTCTCCTAAACCCTACACTAGATAGAACCACAGATGTGTTATCACACTCACACATACACACACATCAGCACAAAACCAAAGCTACAAACTTGCTTAATACACTTTCTTTATTCCCAAACATAACTAACTTCTTGTTCTCAGACACTAATGATCACTACTATTTATCAAGCCCCCCATTTATCAAATACCTTTTCTCATTTAATCCTTCACACGACCCTGGGACAGAGGAACTATACTACATTTTACAGGTGGGAAAACTGAAGCTGAGAGAAGTAGAGCAATTAGTCATGAGGTCTTTCTGTAGGTAAGGAGGTGTAAACAAAAAAAGAAAAAAAAATTGTGGGTCCTGCAGCTTTAGGTGGTGGAGTTAGGTTTGGAACTCCTGGACTGACTCCAAAATCCTTTCTTCAACACAAAACCTGCTTCTTAAAAGGCATATAAGGCAATAAGAAATTATCCAGCCTCTGCTTTTGTCATGTTGCAAGGACTAACCCAGCCCCCCCCCAAAAAAATGTATAAGAATAAGAGGTGCATCTAATGACATGAAGAGGTTAACCAAAGTTTGGGGATGGCAACATGAGAGGAGATGGGATGTAGATTGTAGAATGTCGAAGCCAGCTATTGACTTGATATAAAGAATCTCAGAAAAGCTGTGACTGTTGATCTAGTCAATGCTTCTGCTTATTTTTCTCTTCCAGCCAAATATGTTAGTTTCCAGGTATTACAAATAGAAATCTTTACCAGAATTTTGGAACATGTTCATCCTAAATTAGAATGCAATGTTAGCAGCACTGTTTTGCACTACCTAGATAGCCTACTATTAATAATTTCCCATGAGAATAATTACCAGCCTCTGTAAAACCTTTGTGAAACAGGACAAGGAATAAGCAACAAATAAAATGAATAAAGAAACATAAAGCAAAAGCCACATTAACAATTTTCTTTCAGTAGTAACTGCACAGAAAGTTTTTGGGGAAAGAGAATAAGTGATGAACAGTGGTTGTGCCAATACTAAAGTGTTAAGATGCTGCCAAACAGAATAAACTGTCATTAAAACTAGACTGACTCGCACCTGTAATCCTAGCACTCTGGGAGGCCAATGCAGGAGGATCTCTTGAGCTCAAGAGTCTGAGACCAGCCTGAGCAAGAGTGAGACCCTGTCTCTGCTAAAAATAGAAAAATTAGCCAGGTGCTATGGCATGTGCCTGTACTACTCAGGAGGCTGAGGCAGGAGGATCACTTGAGCCCAGGAGTTTGAGGTTTCAATGAGCTAAGATGACTCCACTGCACTCTACTGGGGGCAACAGAGAAAGCCTCTGTCTCCAAAAAAAAAAAACTAGACTGACAAGAAACCTGAGACCTTATGTTTATTGTTGCACAAAGTGAATCAATGACCAGTCATTTGCTAAACACCTAAACATGAATTCATGATGATTATTGTGATGGAACTTATCGAACAACACCATCATAACTGAGTCCTGATAAAGGACAGTGTGACATTCTTGCATTCACTCATTCATTTATTCAATAGAAATTTATTGTATCAAGCACTGGGGATACCAACATGAAAAAGACACCTTCCTTATCTGTTGCAGAAAAGTTGAGTTGGGTAAATGGAGCTGTTGGCAAACAACTGTGGAAAACTGTAATAAGTCCCTGTGGTTGTGAAGGGTACAGAGAGCTGTGGCAGCCAAGCGGAGGGCAAGTGGTATGTGACAGCCAACTCTCCTGCCCAAAATTTGAAAGTATAGGAACCGTGATTGCCCTTAGAGTAGTGGTTCCCCAACCTTTTTGGCAGTGGGACTGTTTTCATGGAAGACAATTTTTCCACGCAGGGAGTGGAGGAGGGAGGCAGAGGGATGGTTTCAGGATGATTCAAATGCATTACATTCATTGTGCACTTTATTTCTATTATTATTACTTGTAATGTATAATAAAATAATTATACAAGTCACCATAATGCAGGATCAGTGGGAGCCCTGATCTTGTT
Source organism: Mirza zaza (assembly GCA_008750895.1). Taxonomy (NCBI): domain Eukaryota; kingdom Metazoa; phylum Chordata; class Mammalia; order Primates; family Cheirogaleidae; genus Mirza; species Mirza zaza. The sequence continues at coordinate 23,801 of VSMD01079320.1, read as the reverse complement.
TTCCTGCAACGAGATGGTCTCATCTGGGGGTGGTGGGAGATTGTGATTTATTATGGTCTCTGTGCAGTCAAACCTCTCTGCCAATGATAATCTGTATTGGCAGCCGCTCCTCAGCACTAGCACCACCGCCTCAGCTCCACCTCCAATCATCGGGCATTAGATTCTCATAAGGAGGGTGCAATAGATCCCTTGCATGCACAGTTTACAGTAGGATTCAAGCTCCTATGAGAATCTAATGCTGCTGCTAATCTGACAGGAGGCAGAGCTCAGGCGACAATGCCAGCCATGGGGAGTTGTAAATACAGATGAAGCTTCTCTGGCTCACCCTCTGCTCACCTCCTGCCATGTGCCCAGTTCCTAACAGGGCACAGACCAGTACTCATCTGTGGCCCAGGAGTTGGGGACCGCAGGCTTAGAGCATTCAACTGGGATATTCAAGCAGAAACTGAGATACTCCAAGACACCTGAAAAGGATAGAAGGAATGACAGCAAGACTCAAACTAGAGTTAGTGGAACATTAAGAATTGAGACACTAACTCCATTCTAGATATAAAGAGACAATGCTATTCTGGTCCCCTTGGCAAGGAAGAATTCCTCAAGCCATTTTCTCTATAAGAAACTTCTATATAATGAGAATAACTACCATTAGCTGAGTGCTTTCTAGGTGCAAGCACCTAGTATTCCCTGTGTCCCAAAGAAGTGTACCCAACACTGCTATGAGAGACACTTTCAGGTAGTATACAAATGTCATTTATTTTTTAAATTATATATTTTACTGTGTGTTAGCAAGTATAGCTAGTCCATCAAACCAGGTATTCCATACACAATATCACTTGGGGTAATACTAAAGGATATATTTAAGAAGAAAAAATGAGCTAGTAAAGAAAATGCTAAGTAAACTGGAGTACAAGTGGTACATGAGTATGGCTAAAAAAAAAAAATTTGAAATTTGGGAGACTGCATCATCTTACATATTTCTCAAGCAAGCCCCTAAAGTAGGCACTATTACTATCAGAGAAATTTCAGCTGAGAGAGTCACACACTAGTAAGTGGTAGAACTAGGAATTGAAGTGGCTCTTTCATTCTAAAGCCCATTGTGATAACCACTAAAATGTACTGACTTCTAGTTACATTTGTCCCAGCACCTGGCACACAATCGATGCTTATAAATGATTGTGGACCAAGTGATGAAATCTAACTCCATGCTCATTTAATTACAGTTTGGTTTCTCATATGGGTATTCCTGGAGCAGTGGTTCACAAACTTGCATGCATATTGGGATCACATGAGGAGCGTTAAAAAATACTGACACCTGGGTCCTACCCTTGGCGCTCCCCATTTCATTGTTCCCAAGTCAAGCCTGGGCACTAGGGGCTGGTCAACCTCCCCAGGTGACCCCAGTGGGCAGCCACATCAGGAACCACTTGCCAAGAGAGAGCAGATATACCACTAACCAAATGTCAAAGTGTGTTTTTCATTGTAATTTGCTAAACTGGCAAACTGACTTCATCATCAGTCTTTGTTATGTTAACAAGAGTCTGCCCTGTGGGGAGGATCCACTCTCATATGCAGGCTGAGAGACAAAGTTAATTGAAGACCTCGGAATGGGCCTTCCAGGCCTTGATCTGTGATCCCCACAATGAAACCAAAGAGGGTGATGGCCAAGTAATTGAATAGACGGAAACAAGGAGGTTTGCATTATACTCAGCTTAAATAAGGACTGAATCTTAAGATAAATGTTTCATGTTTTCATATTAGGAGCCTCAATCAAAGAGAAATATACAAAAGAAAGAGATTCTTAAGCTTTACACACAACTATGGTGGTACTTTGTCGCCTCTTCTATTCCCTCCTTTTCTCTTCTTTCCCCTCCCTTTCTCTCACTCCAGTGATGTTCTATTAAGCAGAGGTTTTAAACTCAAATAGAAATCAAATTCTACCTAGCACTCTGGGAGGCTGAGGCAGGCGGATCGCTCAAGATCAGGAGTTCAAAACCAGCCTGAGCAAGAGCGAAACCCTGTCTCTACTATAAATAGAAAGAAATCAATTGGCCAGCTAAAAATATATATAGAAAAAATTAGCCGGGCATGGTGGCGCATGACTGTAGTCCCAGCTACTCAGGAGGCTGAGGCAGGAGGATTGGTTGAGCCCAGGAGTTTGAGGTTGCTGTGAGCTAGGCTGATGCCACGGCACTCTAGACTGGGCAACGGAGCGAGACTTTGTCTCAAAAAAAAAAAAAGAAAGAAATCAAATTCTAGACATTTATTCTTACTTCTAGCCTACCAACCATCACCTTTGTAGACTTTCAATAAAAGTTCATTGAATTCACTAATGAACTAACTTCTGATCCTACACACATCATTTAACCTCTTTGAGCCTAAATTTGTGCCTAGCTTCAGTGAGATTTAACAGCTAAGAGATGTGGAAATGCTTTGCGAAATCCAAAGCCAGCAACTCACAGACTGGGAGAAAGTATTTTTAGATCATATATCTGATAAGAGACCAGTACCCAGAATGTATCAAGAATTCTTACAATTTGACAATAAAAAGACAAATAATCCAATTTAAAAATAAGCAAAAGATTTGACTAGACATTTCTCCAAAGAAGATATACAAATAGTCAATAAGCACATGAAAAGGTGCTCAACAACATTAGTCATCAGGAAAATGCAAATCAAAACCACAGGAACACTTCATATCCCCTAGGATATCTGTAATCAAACAGACAGACAGTAGCAAGTGTTGGTGAGGGTGGAAGAAAATTGATCCATCCTAAATGGCTGGTGGGAGTGAAAAATAAGCTAATCACTTTGGAAAACAGTTTGGCAGTTTCTCAAAAAATTAAACATAGAGTAACTGTGACTCAACAATTTCACACCTAGGTCTATGCCACAAAGAAATGAAAACATATATCTACACAAAACGTGTACACAAATGTTCCTGACAGCATTATTACTAATAGCCAAAAAAGTAGAAACTACCTAAATGTCCATCAAGTGATGAATAAATAACAAAATATGGTCTACCCTTGTAATGGAATATTATTTGAGCAAAAAAAGGAATGAACCACTAACACATGCTTCGATGCAAGTGAACCTCAAAAACATTATGCTCAGTGAAAGAATGCAGATGCAAAAGGCCACATATTGTAAGATTCCGTTTACATGAAATATCTAGAATACATAAATCCATAGCGACAAAAGGTGGATTAATGACTGCCAGGGGCTAGGGAGATGAAGGAAGAGAAGTAACTACTGATGGGTACAGAGTTTCTTTTTCTTTTTTTATTGTCAGTATTTTTTTTTTTATTTTAGCCATTTCAATAAGTGTATAGTGCTATCACATTGTAGTTTTGGTTTTTGTTTTCAGACTTTATTTTTTTAAGAAAAGTTTTAGGTTCACAGCAAAATTGAGAAGATACAGAGATATTCATTCTACCCCCTGCCCTGACACGTACAAGCCTCCCTCATTATCAACTTCCCTCACCACAGTGGTACATTTGTTACCACACAATTGATGAACTGAAAAGTTAATATCCCTCGAAATTCATAGTTTACATTAGCGTTCACTCTTGGTACTGTACTTTTTGTGGTTTTGGATGGGTGTATAAAGATATGTATTCACCATTATAGTATCATACAACGCATTTTCATTGCCCTAAAAACCCTTCGTGCTCTGCCTATTCACCCTTCCCTCCCCTCAACCCTGTCTGCCCACCGATATTTTTACCATCTCCATAGTTTTGCCTTTTCCAGAATGGCAGATGGTTGGAATTGTACAGTAGATAGCCCTTTTGGATTGGCTTCTGTAGCTTAGTAATATGCATTGTAAGTTTCCTCCATGTCTTTTCATGGCTTCATAGTGCATTTCTTTTTAACACTACGCAATATTTCATTGTCTGGATGCACCAGAGTTTGTTGATCCATTCACCTGAAGTACTTCTTATTGTTTGTTTTGGGTTTATTTTTTTTTTTTTAGAGACAGGGTCTCTCACTCTGTCATCCATGCTAGAGTACAGTGACACGATCACAGCTCACTGCAACCTCCAACTGCTGAGCTCAGGCGATCCTCTTGCCTCAGCCTCCCAACCAGCTGGAACTACAGGCATGTGCCACCACACCCAGCTAATTTTTTTTTTTTTTTTTGGAGAGATAGGGCCTTGCTGTATTGACCAGGCTGGTCTGAAGTACTTCTTTGTTGTTTTCAAGTTCTAGCAATTGTGAATAAAGCTGTTATAGACATACATTTGCAGGTTTTTGTGTGGACATAAATTTTCAACTCTTTTGGGTAAATACCAAGAAACATGATTGCTGGATGAAATAGTGAGAATATGTTTAGTTTTGTAAGAAACCACCAAACTGTCTTCCAAAGTGGCTGTACCATTTTGCATTCCCGCCGCCAGCAATGAATGAAAGCTCCTGTCACTCCACATTCTCTCTGGCATTTGGTGCTGTCGGTGTTCTGGATTTTGTCTACTCTAGCAGGTGTACGCAGTGTTTCTTTTGGGGTGATAAAAATTCTCTGGAATTAGGTAGTGATGATGGTGGTACAACTTTGTAAATAGATTAAAAACCACTGAATTGAACATTTTTAGAGAGTGAACTTTATGGTGTGAATTATATCTCAATTTGTTAAGTGCAAAAGAAAAATTTGCCAGGCACAGTGGCACATACCTATAGTCCCAGCTAGTCGAGAGGCAGGGGTGGGGGCAGGGCAGGAGTTCAAGGCCAGCCTGGGCAACATAGTGTGAGCCTGTCTCAGGATTTTAAATGTTATGACAATTGTAACTGATTGTTAGAACTTTCACTCTGACCCCATCGCTTTCTGAGTGTTTTCTCCAAATATGCAGGAATGGATGATTTCCTCTCTATGCTTTTTTTTCCTTCTTAGACAAAGCTTTTAGCAGAAAGCGAAATTTACAAAACTCAATTAAATGGCAATTAGCCTCCCTGCCATTTGATTCCAGACAATTTTTCTACAAGACTGGGGCATGTCTGTTAATTGTGTTTCTTTGAAAAAGTCACAAATTGTAAAAACATACCTTTAATCCTTCAGCCCACTAACTTCAGGAGTGTTTTATAATCCTACCTCCTTTTATAATATGAGAAACTCAGGCACCTACCTGACTCACATCAACTGTTCTCTAAGGACAGCTACAAAAACAAAAGTCATCAAATCCCTATAGTGGTCCAGTTCCCCTCTCTGTGGATACTTAATGTAATTATTACTGACGTTGGACTGGAAAACTATACTAGAAAGAGACTAGATGAATGTCAATCTCTCAAAATTGATGAAAAGTACATAGTTATTACAAACCATGTCTCATATCTTGGCTGAGTCCCAAGAAGACAAATACCTTGTCCTGAGAATATGATTAAATATACTCTTTATCTTTGGGTTTATCTTAGGGCTCTATATAATAGTAACTTTTTTGTAAAATTGACTCTCTACCCTTTTTGTCAATCTAATATTAAACTTTAAAGTCTCTCTCCTAAGCCCGCCCACTTTTGCTGCACGACAGCAAAGCTCATGCCCGCCTTGCTCTGGGCAACAATCCTCAGTGTCTGACACAGTGCCTGGGCTTTAGTAGGCCCTCAATAAATTCGTATTCTCTGAATTAATGTGTCAATAAATGAATGAATGCACCTATGCATTCAGTAAAATGCTAATCTAAAGGTATAAAAGCTATTCTGCTTTAAGTTTTACTTGTACGGTGGGTTTAAATCAGGACTTGGTGTAAAGATCTACAAGCAGCCATCCTGGAGGAAGAATGAGAGGACACTGGAAGATATCAATAAAAGTCATTCAAGGATGTACTAAAAGTCCAGACTTTACCATCATACAATATATCCATGTAACAAAACTCCAATTGTACCTCCTGAATCTATAGACATTTAAAAAAAGAAAAAGAAGGATTTAAAAAATCATTCAAGAGACAAATCGAAAAAGCAGAGAATAAAGTAATTTGATTATTTGTTTAGTAGAAGGCATAGGAAGACCTCATCAGATTCCATTCATTCATTCATTCACTCACTCGATAAACATTTTTTTTTTTTTTGAGACAGAGTCTCGCTCTGTCATCCTGGCTAGCATGCAATGGCATCATCATAGCTCACACCAACCTCAAACTCCTGGGCTCAAGTGATCCTCCTGCCTCAGCCTCCCAAGTAGCTGGGACTACGGGTGCATGCCACTGCATATGGCTAATTTTTCTGTTTCTTTGAGACAGAGTCTCACTTTGTTGCCCTGGCTAGAGTTGGGCTAGAGTGCCACAGCATCAGCCTAGCTCACTATAACCTTAAACTCCTGGGCTCAAGCAATCCTCCTGCCTCAGCCTCCCGAGTAGCTGGGACTACAGGCATGTGCCACCACGCCTGGCTAATTTTTTCTATTTTTAGTAGAGATGGGGTCTTGCTCTTGCTCAGGCTGATCTCCAACTCTTGACCTCAAAGGATCCTCCCGCCTTGGCCTCCCAGAGTGCTAGGATTACAGGCATGAACCACCAGGCCTGATAAACATTTTTTGAGTGCCTACTATTTGTGGCTGCCAGTATTCCTTGGCTTGTGGCCTCATCGCTCCAATCTTCAAGGCTAGCATCTTCAAATCTCTGCTATGTCTTCACATCATCTTCCCTGTATGTTGTTTAGTCACACTCTGCCTCACTCTTAAAAGAATATATGTGATTGCATTTAGTGACATCTGGGGTTATCTCCCCATCTCAAGATCCTTAATTATGTCTTCAAAGATTTGGCTGAGTCAAAGGATCTGTTTAGCATAGTTTGGCAGTTATTAAATTGACCCCCAGAGTGGCTGTACTATTTTACAGTCCTACTAGAGTTGTATGAGAATGCCTTTTATTCACCTTCCCCAACACAGTGTGTTATTAAAATGTGTTGTTGGCCAGGTATAGTGGCTCACGCCTGCAGTCCTAGCACTCTGGGAAGCCAAGGCAGGAGGATCACTTGATGTCAGGAGTTTGAGACCAACCTGAGCAAGAGCAAGATCCTGTCTCTACTAAAAATAGAAAAAGTAGCCGGGTGTGGTGGCATGCACCCGTAGTCCTAGCTACTCTGCAGGCTGAGGCAGCAGGATTGCTTAAGCCCAGGAGTTTGAGGTTGCTGTGAGCTAGGCTGACGCCACGGCACTCACTGTAGCCCGGGCAACAGAGTAAGACTCTGTCTCAAAAAAAAAAAAAAAAAAAAAGCCATTTGTATTTCTGATTATAGGCTGTTAAATCCAACTGTAAGTTAGCCAATAAAATATAAGGGGCAGATTTCTTGGACAAGAATGAATACCAGAGGGCATAGCTTTATTTATTTATTTGTATCATGGTAAAATACACATAACAGAATTTTTTCCATTTTAACTATTTTTAAGTGTATACAATTCAGTGCCATCAAATACATTCACAGTGTAGTACAATCATGACCACTACCCATTTCCAGAATATTTTCATTGTCCCGAACTCTGTACCCATTAAACAACAACACCCCATCTTTCCCCTCTTCCCAGCCCCTGGCAATCTCTACTGTCTTAACCTCTGTTCTACTTTCTTAACTTCTATCCTACTTTCTGTCTCTATAACTTTGCCTATTTTAGGTAACTCGTGTAGGTGGAATCACATCATACAGTATTCTTTTGTGTCTGCCTTATTTCACTTAGCATGTTTTCAAGATGCATCCATGTTATAACATGTATCAGAACTTCATTCCATTTTATGACTGAATAATCTTCCATCGTATGTATATACTGCATTTTGTTTATCCATTCATCTGTTGATAGACACTTGGGTTGTTTACACCTTTTGAATGAACCCTGGTGGACAAATTTCTGTTTGAGCCCCTGCATTCAATTCTTTGGGGCATACATATGCCTAAGAGTAGAATTGCTGGATCATATGGCAATTTTATGCTTAACTTTTTGAAGAACCACCAAACTATTTTGCAAAGTGGCTGTACCATTTTTAATACCCACCAGCAGTGAATCAGGGCTCCAATTTCTCCACCTACTAACCAAGACTTGTTATTTTACATGTTTTAAAAATATATAATAGATATCCTAATGGATATGAATTGGCATTTCATTGTGCCTATTTATTTGTAATTTCCTTGTTCAGTAGTAGAAATTTTTCATGGGGCCGGGCGCGGTGGCTCACGCCTGTAATCCTAGCACTCTGGGAGGCCGAGGCGGGCGGATTGCTCAAGGTCAGGAGTTCAAAACCAGCCTGAGCGAGACCCCATCTCTACTATAAAAATAGAAAGAAATTAATTGGCCAACTAATATATATATAAAAAAAAAAAAAATTAGCCGGGCATGGTGGCGCATGCCTGTAGTCCCAGCTACTCGGGAGGCTGAGGCAGCAGGATTGCTCGAGCTCAGGAGTTTGAGGTTGCTGTAAGCTAGGCTGACGCCACGGCACTCACTCTAGCCTGGGCAACAAACCGAGACTCTGTCTCAAAAAAAAAAAAAAAAAAAAAGAAATTTTTCATACGAAATGCAGGTGTGTCTCCAGATCACACTTATTCCACACTGCCTAATGATCACCTGTACTTCTTTTCCAATAGCATTTAGGATCCTGCCTTCAAAATTATTTCCATTAGTGGCTTCGTTATCTCTAAACCACCATTGCTTGGTTTAGCATTTGCCTCATCGAAGCAGAAGTGCTATCTAGTGGCCCAAGAGAGTAACTGCAGGGGAGCCCCCATTTTCACTTGTGTCTATCGTAACAGAGATCTTGATACATTTTATTTACCTGGTGATGCCCAACGCGTAGTGCCATGAAAGGCAAGATCCAAGTCTGATTCAGAAAGGGCTGCTTCTGCAAAGATTATAGAGATGGGCTCTCGCTCCAAATGGCAATGCATTCTCCAGTCTCCTCTTAATTGCACCCTTCCTAAAATAGGAATAATACAAGTGCAGCTGACATTTTAAATGCAACTGGTTTTGTTCAATATTCTGTCCAAAAAAGAAACAATTTCATTTTCTGCCAGTCTCTTCCTTCAATCACTCCCTATTGAATCTTCCTTTTCCATCCTTAAAAGACATCCCTAGCAAACCTCTTCGCTCTCACGTGTCTTCGGTTTTCCTGAAGTCCCTTGTAGTGCCATCTCGTGCATCATCTCCTCCAGCACCCCCCAGTAAGTTGAGGTCTGGAGTGCAGAGGGAGAATGGTCTGTGGGGAGTGGTTTGCTCTTCCCTGCTGTCCCTCCCCACTCCCTTTAAAGCTCTTTTGCTGTTTAGGGCAGAGACTAGAAATTAGGGGAAAGGAACACATCCTGCCCAATTTTCCGACATAGAAAATGGACCCTTGCTTGGACTTTTCCAACTGTCCTTCCCTTGGCTCATACCCCCAGCTAAGTTCCAAACCATCCACTCAATTAATTCTTTTTTTGTTTGTTTGTTTGTTTGAGACAGAGTCTCACTTTATTGCCCAGGCTAGAGTGAGTGCCGTGGCGTCAGCCTAGCTCACAGCAACCTCAAACTTCTGGGCTCAAGCAATCCTGCTGCCTCAGCCTCCCAAGTAGCTGGGACTACAGGCATGTGCCACCATGCCCGGCTAATTTTTTCTATATATATTTTAGTTGGCCAATTAATTTCTTTCTATTTATAGTAGAGATGGGGTCTAGCTCTTGCTCAGGCTGGTCTTGAACTCCTGAGCTCAAAGGATCCGCCCACCTCGGCCTCCCAGAGAGCTAGGATTACAGGCTTGAGCCACCGCGCCCGGCCACTCAATTAATTCTTGCTTCTATAAGGAAGATTCTAGAACATAAGGAGTTCGGGCTACTTTATTTTGCCCCCTCTCTCTGCCTCTCCACTCCTGCACCCCAACCATCTCTCTCCCATTTTTCTCCCTTTCCTCAGAGATCACAACCATCAGAAAAAGGAATAGGTATCACTCTTAGAAGAGGAGAATATGTTATCATTTTTTACAAGTAATGGTAACTGTAAACCTAAAAAAACCCAAGCATTTGAACTAAAAAATTGTTAGAACCAACAAGCATTCCAAATGATAGCCCAATATAAGATCAATGTACATACACACAAAAAATCAATAGCATTCCATTATCCTAGCAACAGCCATTGAGCTAGTGTTACGGAGAAATGATTCCTGTCCAGTAACAATACACTAGCAAGTTCCCAGAAATGAATGCAGCAAGAGCAGGGGCCGCATAAAGAAAAGTATAAAGCCTGACTACAGACATACAAACAAGACTTGAGTAAGAGAATGGAGAGGTATGGCTTGTTCCTAGGTAAGAAGCATCGCTGCTGTAAGAATTCCATTTCTTGCCAGATTAACACAAAAATGAAAAGCAAGATAAATAAACTGTGGTGTATTCATACAGTAGAAATCTACTCAGTGATAAGAAGGAATGCACTACTGATACAAGCAACTACATAAATGAATCTCAAAACCATTATGCCAATACAAATGTATCTGAAAGAAGCTAGATACAAAAGAGTGCATGCTATATGATTGCATTTATAGAAAATTCTAGAAAAAGGAAAAAATGAAAGCAGCTGGTGTTGGAGATGAGTGTGAGGATTGATTGCAAAAGGACATGAAAGGCCTTTTGGGGGCTAAAGAGAATGTTCTCTATCTTCATTACACTGGCAGTTACACAGTGTATATATTTGTCAAAACTCATCTAAATGTATCCCTAAAATGGTACGTTTTCTTGTATGTAAATTATGCCTCAATAAGTTGGAAAAAATGAAATGCGAGTCAAATTGAAATAGCATTAAAAAAAAAAATCCCAACTCGAGGGATGGGGGACAGGTGCGGCAGAGACATAAGAACTGAAAATAGGCTGGGCTCGGTGGCTCAAGCCTGTAATCCTAGCTCTGGGAGGCCGAGGTGGGCGGATCATTTGAGCTCAGGAGTTTGAGACCAGCCTGAGCAAGAGCGAAACCCCATCTCTACTATAAATAGAAAGAAATTAATTAGCCAACTAATTGATATAGAAAAAATTAGCCGGGCATGGTGGCACATGCCTGTAGTCCCAGCTACTTGGGAGGCTGAGGCAGCAGGATTGCTTGAGCCCAGGAGTTTGAGGTTGCTGTGAGCTAGGCTGACGCCACGGCACTCACTCTAGCCTGGGCAATAAAGTGAGACTCTGTCTCAAAAAAAAAAAAAAAAAAAAAAAAAAAAGAACTGAAAATAAAATTCTTTGGGAAGAATAAAGGCATGAGACCAGCTAAGAAAGAAAGCATAAACCCAGAGAATCCATCGACAAGTCTATAGCCCAAGTAGGCGGGCACCCTGACCACCCTGGGAATGAGATGCTTCAAATTGTCCCTTCTTGTAGGCACCCTCCATCTCTAAGAAATGTTCCCCACAGGGAGAAGGAGGACCAGTCTTGGCCTTTGCTTGTCCCATTCCTCCCCCAACATACAACCTGGGATACTAGCTGGGATAGCGTGAGGCTGTGGAAAGCAACAGAGTTAGGTTCCTTCTTTTAATTAAAGAGGGGGACCTCAACTGTTTCCTTCTCTCTTTGGAACACGGAGTCCCTGATGCTTTTTTTATTCTTAGTTTTGAGTCCTGCTGCCTACCTCTGGAGCTGTCCTGTTACAAAAGGCAAGCGAGAGACTCAAACTCCTTTAGGATGCTCCTTATATCATGAAGGTCTCCAAGTATATATTATTTTATGGCATAAAAACACAGGCCACCTATAAACCCAAATAGATTCTAGAAATTTAAGAGAAGAAATATGCAAATATTAGATGAAAGATTCTAGTACATCCTAAACAGGAAATAAGAGAATGGCAATGAGTTGATTTTGTGAACCCCCATGGTTTGCTTTTATTTAAGATAAAACTCTTAAAAAGAGAAAACAATGGATTGATGCATCAACATACTTTGTGTTCACTGGGGATAAAAGCAAGGTGGAGCCTTAATGTGACCAATTTCTCTGGGCATAAAGGTTTTCCACAAGCTTTAGGCATTTCTCTTTCCATTGGTGTGCTTGGTGGTGTATTTTTAGAATCGAAATTTCTCCTTCAGGGGTGGTGTGGTTTAAAGATGATTGCTCTTTCAAGGTAGTTTTCTCTTTGTTAGACCATTACCACGGTCTAAAAGAGCAGCCTTTGAAAATAAAGGTTTTGTGCCTCCAAGAACATAATTCCCAGCTTCCGTTCCTTTGCCAAGTAAAAACCATTTCTAGCAATAAAAAAAAAAAAAAAGGTAACACCTCTGAGATTCTCCACTCAGTTTTTCACTCTGTATGACTAAGATTTTCAAAGAACAAGAAGTCATCATGATTTAAGATTTACTGGAAATCATTATTACAGTCAATCAATGACAGAAATTGGGGCTTATCTCTCCATGATAACTTCCAGAGGCAGTCTTTTGTTTTCTGAGCTACTAGAGCATCTCTGTTCACTGATACAAGTCAATAAAATGAGAGCAACGCTGTAAGTTGCTGCCAAATGCCTGCTACAAATTGAATGGAGCATAGCACTCGGGTCTGTCTGTGTACTCTACTGCTGTGTAACATCATTGCCACAAACTTAGCGGCATGAAACAGCTTGCGTTTACAATCTCACAGTTTCTGGGAGGTTGGAGTTCAGGCACAGCTTAACCGAGCGCTCTGCAAAGCTGCAAAGTCTTGGCCAAAGTAGTGGTCTCATATCAAGGTTCCACTGGGGAAGAATCTGTTTTAAGCCCACATGGTTGCGGTAGCTGCGGTTTCTCGCTGACTGTCTGTGGGAACTCCCCTCTCCAGGAAGGTTCCAGAAAACTCCCCTCTCCAGGAAGGTTCCAGAAGAGTCTCTTCTCTTCTACCAGTGCTGTCCAGTAGAAATATGTGAGCCTCATCTACAAATTTCAATTTTCTAGTAATCACATTTCAAAAAGCAAAACTAAAAATGTAAAGTTAATTTTGATAATATATTTTATTTAGCCCAATATAGCCAAAATATTATCACTTCAATGTGATAATGTGTAATTAGTATAAAAATTATTTATAGATATTTTACATTCTTTTTTTTTTTTCATACCAAGTCTTTGAAATCTGAGATGGATATTTTACATCTATAGCAATTCTCAATTCAGACTAGCCACGGTCATCAGAACCACATGTGGCTAGTATCTGCTATATAGCCCTGGACACTACAATCTGAGGATACAAAACTAGATCTGCTATACCCATTTTGATACCACAGGTATGTGGGAGAGGGGGAATTTAGAATGAAAATGACATCTAAGAGGGAAAAAAGAACTAGAAATAAACTGATATCGTTTGAGTCACTAGATCAAGCTTTACTTGAAATCAGCATGACCTCAGAAACTCTTAGTTATGTGAGCCAATAAGTTAGTTCACTTTACTATTTAAATTTATTCAAGTTGAAATTTATTTTCTTTTTTTCTTTTTATTTTGAGATAGAATCTCACTCTGTTGCCTGAGCTACAGTGCCATGGCATCAGCCTAGCTCACAGCAACCTCAGATTCCTGGACTCAGGCGATCCTCCTGCATCAGCCTCCCGAGTAGCTGAGACTATAGGTACGCGCCACCACACCCAGCTCATTCTTCTATTTTTTTGTAAAGAGGGTCTCCCTCTTGCTCAGGCTGGTTTTCAAGCGATCCTTCCAGAGTGCTAGGATTACAGGCATGAGCCACTTGAGCCACTTGAGGCCACCGAGCCTCAAGTTGAAATTTCTATCACTTCCAATAGAAGAATCTCAACTGACACTGAGAGTGAGTAATAAGATAAAGCAATTGATTAAATGCCAAAACTGAAAATTGGACAGTTAGCATCAAGTGTGCAGAGAAAGGAGAAATCAACTTGGCTATCACAGGGTTTCTCACCCTGAGCACTGTTGCCATTTGGGGCTGGATAATTCTTCGTATGTGAGGGACTGTCCTGCACATTATGGGATATTTAGCAATATCCCTGACCTCTACCCACTAGATGCCAGCAGCAGCCTCTACCTCTAGATCTCATGACCAAAATACTGCCAAATGTCCCCAGTTGAAAGCCACTGACTAGATTCTTCCAGAATCTGGAAGAATCGGTGGGATGTATTTACATGGGAAAGGCATTTCCAGTAGAGGGAATGACATGAATAAAGAAACCAGGGAAAGAGAAAAGGCTCATGAGGAAATCAGTCAAGTCATCACTGCTAAGTCCCAGCTATGGCTGCCAACAATAGTTGGAGCCTTTAATCTTACCTGGAAAATCACTGTTTTAAAATGTATCATATATGGTTGGTGGAAACCTAAACTGGCACAGCCTTTTTGGAGGGCAATTTGGCAATGTCTATGAAGATGAGAAATGTTTTTCTCTTTGTCCCAGCAATTCTTTCTCTGTGTATTTCCCCTACAGAAAAAAACTTCACCTAACGTAATAATAACAATAAATGAAAAAGCCAAATGTCCATTAATAGGGACTTGGTTAAATTAACCATGGTACAGTCACACAACTGAATGCTATGTATCCATTTTTAAAAAGTGACTTTATGTGTACAGAGAAAAATTTCCAAGATACCTTGTTAGATTTTTTAAAGAGTAAGATATAAGCAAGATGTACAGTGTCATCTCAAACAAATAACAAAGACCTGGTAGTATATTCTTGGAAAAAAATGAGGGAAGTATACATAAAACCTAACAGTGGTTGTCTTGGGGAAAATGCATGCTGTGGGTAGGGAAAGAAATGAGTATTACACTCTCTATCTACATTACGTATGCATCAATATGGAGAAAATCTTATTTTCTTAGCATCAAAATTATCCCCCAACCCAGGCCCTGGCACCACTTTCTGCAGATCAAGACCTACTTTTGCTTCGTAAAAGCTTTGATATGTATCTTGCAGAGTGGGTCAATTGTATGTTGGTAAATGTTTAAGAACTAGCTCTCAGGTGGTAAAAAAAAAAAAAAAAAAAGACCTAATTTGTAGTGTTTGCCAATTTCTGTGGTGTAAATACTCAACCACAGCCAATTTCCAACTATCAACATGATTTCACCAAATGCACAACTAGAAGATGAGCACATAGTTGGGTCTTTCGAGTCCAAGAGAGGCAGCTCCAGCACTCACCACCTCCAGCTATTCTTAACAAATAACTGGTAGATTTGGGGTTGCTTTCTTTTTAACAAACGGTCACAGTAAGCTGAGCATTCTCCTGGGTTTTTATCTTTTTGAGTGGGATGGGCAGGTTGAGAGCTCCAAAGGAGTTGTTCCAGAGAACTGAAGAGAATTTAGGTTGAGAAGGGGAATGAATACAAAGACAGAGAAGGAGGGAGCGGGGAGAGGAGAGGAGGCTGACATTTAGAGAGAAAATTTTAGCAGAACGAAGATGTTTAAAGGGAATTACTGTAAAGTTTTGCCAGGTTGTGCATTGTAACTCTTCCTCCCTACTTAAAAAAATCTTCAACAAATGCTACATCCCTTAGAAATGTCTAGCAGACTGAGACCTGGTTTCCTAGGATTGCAATTAAGCGCCGAATGTAGGCTCAAAGTAAATGGATGAGAGGTGGAGCTTCCCTGGGAGACTTTCCACTTTTAGGTTATACCCCAGGCAACATAGCAAGAATCCATCTCTACAAAAACAAAAAAAAAGTTTAAATATTAGCTGCATGTAGTGGCATGCACCTGTAGTCCCAGCTACTTGGGAGGCTGAAGCAGGAGGATCACTTAAGCCCAGGAGTTCGAGGCTGTGACGAGCTATGATCATGACACTGCATTCCAGCCTGGGAGACAGAGTGAGACCTTGTCTCAAAAACAAAACAAAACAAAACAAAAACCATAATTCAATCATGTTTTATTTCTTTAATAATGAGCATGCATTGTTTGAGTAATCAGCAAAAATATATTTTTAAAAGTTACCCACACCTAAGGACATAGAGTTGAGAGAGATTTTTTTTTTTAACCACAGTCAGTAAGAACATGACAGAGAGACTCTAGGGCTTAAAGGAGGGAATGAAGTTCCAGAATGTCGCC
The DNA here is from genome assembly GCA_008750895.1 of Mirza zaza. Taxonomy (NCBI): domain Eukaryota; kingdom Metazoa; phylum Chordata; class Mammalia; order Primates; family Cheirogaleidae; genus Mirza; species Mirza zaza. The sequence goes on along the minus strand of VSMD01079320.1, from coordinate 7,866 downwards.
CAAACTCATTGGGTCTGTTTAGAAGAGTATTTTGTTACAGACCATAAGCTCCAAATTGCCCTCCACGAGAAACTTCTTATTTCTTTCAATTATAGGTTGGCTTAAATGTACAGAAGCAAACACATTCCAGGCATAACTTTGGGCAAATAATGTCTCCAATCCATATAATAGTAGGACCCACAAGGAATATATTCTGGTGATGCCACCAATATGTAGAAGGATAGCATTGCTGAGGCCACTTGAACTTAGAGTCAAGAATAGTCAGCCATTTGTGTTTATACTTGGAAAATAATAGCTACTATTGCATATAGAACACTTCTAATAGACCAGGCACTATGCTAACTTTACACAGCCTTTCATTTACTTCTTACAACAATCCTTTCACTAGGTGCTATGGATTAAGCTCAATTTCACAGGTGATGCAACTAAGGCATCAAGAAATGAATTGATCCATTCTAAGTGTACAATTTAATCCCTTTTAATAAGTTTATTGAGCTGTGCAGTCATCACCATAACCCAGTTTTAGAACATTCTCACCACCTCAGTAAGATCTCCTGTGCCCATTTACAGTTAATCCCTATTCCCGCCCCCAGCCCCAGGCAACCACTATTCTCCTTTCTGTCTTTATAATTTGCTTTCTCTGGGCATTTCATATAAATGCAATCATACAACATGCATCTTTTGCATCTGGCTTCTTTCACTGAGCATAATGTTTCTGAGGTTCATCCATGCTGTAGCGTGTGTCAGTACTTCGTGCCTTTTGATGACTATGTAGTATGGATAGACCACATTTTGTTTATCCATTCCCTAGTAAACAGATTTTAGGGTTGTGTCCACATTTGGGCTATGATGAATAATGCTGCTATGAACATTCACGTGCAAGCCTTATATGGAGGTATGTTTTCAATTCTCTTGGGTAAACACCTAGGAGCGGAATGGCTGGTGAGAAGCAAGGTTTTAGAGCATGGTAGAGTGTTATACGCAATGCCATGTTGCAAAATGAGGTTTTGTTGTTATCTGTAATTATTGTAAGGCCCAGAAATGTGATTATGACTTCTGTTCTATCTGGAAATTCTATTTCTATTAAATCAGGGTTTCTCAACTTCAGCACTGTTGATTTTTTTTTTTTGAGACAGAATCCCACTCTGTTGCCCGGGCTAGAGTGCCGTGGCATCAGCCTAGCTCACAGCAACCTCAAAATCCTGGGCTCAAGCAATCCTCCTGCCTCAGCCTCCCGAGTACTCAGCCTTCCAGTCCTCCTGGGACTACAGGCATGTACCACCATGCCCGGCTAATTTTTTCTATATATATTTTTAGTTGTCCAAATAATTTCTTTCTATTTTTAGTAGAGATGGGGTCTCGCTCTAGCTCAGGCTGGTCTCGAACTCCTGACCTCAAACGATCCTCCTGCCTCGGCCTCCCAGAGTGCTAGGATTACAGGCGTGAGCCACTGCACCCGGCCATGCACTGTTGATATTTTAAGCCAGATAATTCTTTGTTGTGGGTAGGGGGTGACCTGGGCATTGTAGGATGTTAAGCAGCCTTCCGGGCCTCGACCCACTAGATGCCAGTAGCACTACCCACTCTGCCTACTTGGTGACAACAAAAAATGTCTCCAGACATTGTCAAATGTGCCCTGGGGGTGCAAAATCATCCCTGGATGAGAATCACTGAGTTAGAATTTACTCAATAAATGGAAGTTGTGCCAACCCTGCTTCTGACCCGAGGGTAGTTAGCGATTGAGCACATGGCCAGCCCATCTTCCGCACTCAGAGTAGGTGTGCTGGGTCCTGTCTTGGAGCGCTCAGCCTTGACATCCTACATGTTGCTTTATTTAATTTGTTCTAAATCAGTAGTTCTCTTGTGGTTCCGTGTGTATGTGTTTGTTCTCAAATTGGGCCAAGAGAAGAAATGGAGGACTGCAGATGGTGCAGGCTGGAGTCTCTATTTAATTCAGATCAGCCCATCCTGGTGGTATTTATTTCCAAAAGATGAGTTTAAGACAACATGTGATAGGTACTCAGACTGTTTACACAGCTCTGTTTACAGGAAGCGCAAAAAGCAAAACAGTGTATATTTGTTATTTTTGAACTGTCAGGTATATATATTTTTTCTCTTCCAAACAGCACCTTGCTTGCATTTGAAAGAACTGCTTCTCCCTGACTGTGTGGAATTGGTGAGGCAGAAAAATCTAAGTATGCAGCCCCCATAATGCGGAAGCCAGAAGACGTTCCTGGAGGCTTTTCCTACCAGATCCCTTCTCTCCAGACCCAGGGGGTGGCATGGTTTCAGCTGTTACTGTGCAAAAAACAACCCCAAACTTAGAGGCTTAAAACAATCACAATTTATAATCTCTTATGATTCTGTGGGTTGGCCATTTGGGCAGTTCCCTGGTCTCACCTGGGCTCATCTGCATGTCTGCATTCAACTGGAAGGTTGGCTGGGCTAGAAGATCCAACATGGTCTCACTCAAAATCTGGCAGTGGGCATTGACTGTCACCAGAGCAGCCTCAGTTTTCCTCCCTGTGACCTCCAGCCCTACGGTGTGGCGGTCTCAGGGCTCCAGGAGGGCAAGAGCAGAAGCTGCAAAGTTTCTTCAAGCCTAGGCTCTGGGGCTCACACGTGGTCAAGTCTGCCACATTCCATTGGTCAAGACAAGCGAGGCCAATTCCAACTCAAGGTGGTGGAAAAATAGAGTCCACCCCATGAAGGGAGGAGCAGCCACGTCATGCTACAAGAGGGGTGGGCAGAGGAAAGTGTGATTTGTTTAGAAGCATTATTATAATGACCGAGCACATCAGTGACCCAGGCCACCCCGGTTAGACACTCTCTCAGGATTCCGGATATATATATGTGTGTGAGTGTGTACATGGATACATATACATCTATATATATGTATATATATATTTGGCTTGAGTTGGCCAGAGTTGATTTCTGTCACTTGCAACCAGAGAATCTTAACTGATACATGCCTCAGGTCTACTGAGTGGAAGACCTTCCCCAGAAGGTTTTGGCATAGGAGGGCATACATTTACTTTTCACTGGTTATTAGGGGCTGGCACCAAGTCCCTGAGACCTATCTTGTCCCCATTCCCAACTCCAGCAGTGGCCCCCTTTTTCCATGTCTGGACAATGTGATTGCAACTCCTTAACCATACTCAGGACAAGGAGTCAAAATTGATCCTACTAAGCCCCAACAGATTGCTCCTCCAAGGACTTGAAATCAGGACAAGAGACTCCATTGAGCTCTACTATCCCTCAAATGAGACCACATAAACTCAAGGACACTTTCCATCTCATGCAGAGAAAAATAGAGAAGGCTGAGGTGCAGAAAGGAAGAAGCAAAGATGCCCAGAGGAGAGAGGTGAGAGATCATCTGAAAAAGGGAGACTGAGAGATGTTTGGCTCCTGAGAACTTCCTGATCCCTGATTCTTATCTCCTGGCCACAGCAATTGGTGCAGGAATCAGCAAAAGGCTATATTCAGGTCAAACAAGCGAGAGTAAACCCCAGAACTCATGTAAGAGATAGCAGAGGATATATTCTTTCTTGCCCTGGATGGTATGGTGTGGAGGTGTGAGATATACTAAAAAGAACAAAATCTGAAGCAGCCATAAGACAACTGGGTGGACCCTAAAGATGATGCCAACACTCTGGGAGTTAGAATGGAGAGGCTGGAAGTAAACAGATGCTTGGTGACATTCTGCAAGCCACTGGATCAAACCATACCTGAAGAGAGCCCTACCTGTAGCCCTTCAGTTATGTGAGAGAATAGATTTAAAATTTTTTCTGCATTGTTAAAGCCATCTGGAGTTAGTCTGCAATCAAAAGCATCCTCACTGACAGCCATCTCTTATAAGCACAACCTGTTTGAGGGGATACCAGATCAGGAACCTCAGGCCACATGCCACTGAAGAGGGCTTAACTCCCGAGCAAGTTCTACAGGCTCTCTTAGCACTTTAAGGGGTGTTCCCAGGTCCTCCTCAAGCCTCTTCAGTTATAGAAACCATACATTGTCTGCCTCCTCCAGCAGAACCTATCAGAGAGCCCTATACAAGCAAGAACTCAATGCGTTTGCTGATTGGAAATTTTCACTTTGATTTAGCTAGTCATTGAAATTATTTTCGTGGCTGGCATCTCCAAATTGGAAGAAGGAGGCAGAATCAAACAGAGCAAGTGTCTTGGGGCTCATTCTGGGCTCTTAAACCCACATAAAGCTCAGAAACTCATTTTCTTGTGTCTCTGATCATTGATAAACACCATTCTCCTCTGTTCAGTGTTGACCCAAGGGCTTAACCTGCAGCATTCACAAATGACTTTGGACCTCCAAACGTGACCCGAGGAGTACTTGAGCTTGTGAGAGCCGATCAAATAATTCACATTATTCTCTTACTAACTTGTGAAAAGGCAGCGTGAACTCCACTTTAAGCATAGGGCAAGTAGAGACCTGTGGTGGCAATTTGTCAGCTATAGAGAGACAAGAACTAGCGAGGACACTCACATGTGATGCTAAGCTGAGCTTTTAAATAGTCTTTGTAAATCACATATTATCCATCTACTTAGACACCTAAAAATAGAACTTGGGGGCTCCCGAAGTGTCCGAAGGAGTAGCCCAAAAAAGGAAAAAAGAAAAAAAAGGCCAGGATTTTTATAATTACAAATCTAGTTTAAATGATCAGGACTTGCATTACAGTGGCACAGTGCAGGGACCTCATTAGTGACTTTTAAGGAGGTACTAAAATTGTCCAAAAATGAATACTGCTTCCTCCATACTTCCATGTGTAGAATAAAATACTGTAAGTATGCAATTTAGAAGAGTCCCACATGTGCAAGGTCTAAAGGAAATAAATCAAGCAGCTATTCTGAGATGACTTTCGATAAACTATGCTTTTCCCTTTATTAGCATTCAGTTCAGTTTAGCTCAACAAGCATTTCTGGAACGCCTGCTCCATCAGCCGCAATGGGCATTTCATCTCCATTGGTGTGATACTCGGCTGTCCCCTCATTTTCCAGTTTAAGTTCTTCCAAACAAGATACTGTTATAAGTTTCCTAAGGGTGCCATAACAAAGTACCACCAACTGAGTGGCTTAAACAATAGCAATTTATTCCTGCATGGCTCTGGAGGCTGGAAGTCCCAAACCAAGGTGTCAGCATTGCCGTGGCCCCTCTGAAGTCTCTAGGGGAGGATCCTTCCTGGGCTCTTCCAGCTTCTGCTGGTGCTAGACTTGTGGTCACATCACTCCAGGCACTCCCTGCGTGTTCACATGGCCATCTTCCCTGTGTGTTTCTCCTCTTCTACGAGACCTCCAAATTCTAATCATGAGTAGATCAACCAACAGGGAGCATCTCCTCTTCTTATAGGATACTGGATTTAAGCCCACCCTAAATCCAGGATAATTTCATCTTGAGATCCTTAACTAGTTGTATCTGCAAAGATCCTATTTCCAAATAATGTGCTATTCTGGGGTTCCAAGTGGGCATGAATTAGGTGGAGGGGGTTGCGATTCAACTGTTCCAGGAAAGCATAAATGAGCAATGTCAATTTCAGCAATGTTTCTGATAGGGAGGAGGAGAAGGTTTAGATTACTCACCCCTCCATAGACACCTTGAAACCCCTGTTGCGGGTCGGGTTCCTAAGAAGCCCACTCAGAGATGGAGATTAGCATGCAGGATGTTTATTAGGGAGGGCTCTGGGACCCCATTCTTTGGGAAGGTTGGGGAAGGAGGTCAAACTTACAGGGAGAAGTTGAGTTGTGATGCAGCCACATCAAAGGCCTCAGCTGACCTCACAAAGAGTCCTGGAGCTGGGATGGTCCTTCGGGGCCTTTAAGTTCTCTGTCGATTATTGAACATGGGCATCCTAGGAAGGAGGTGTGATCTTGGGTGAAGCTGCTCTCCTTAGGAGAGGTGGTCCCCACAGGGGGCTGCCAGCCGGGGGGTGCCAGCCCGCACTACTCCCAGCAGCTGGGGGAGTGAATCCCTCATACTTAGGGGGGTCTGGGCAGTACATCACCATGTCTACCACATCTTCTTAGTCATTTCTCTCTTCCTACAGCTTCCAGCAGGGAGGACTCCCTTTTTCTCTCGCCTCTTCACAATGCTAAGGGCCCCTCCCATTCCACGCCCCTACTGAAGCTTCTTTCTCCAAACTTGCAAATGTAAACCCATCTACAAAGAAAAGATCTGAGTGTCACCTCTGTGGTCGCCTCCTTGGAAGGTAGTAGATATTGAAGGGAATAATTAACAGTAACCAACTTGTTGTTAATGTTGCTTGTTGTGTAATGAAATGAGCACTGGATTTTGAGTGAGAAGGAAGAGATTCACATGCTAGCTCTACCCCCAGCTGTGGAACCTCGAGCAAATCATTGCTCTATAAGACCAGGGGGCACGAATTACGTTTGTTTTATCGCTGATTATGTAGCACCTAGGATAGTGCCTTGCACACGGTGGGTTTTTATAACTGTTCCCGGAGCACACGAATGAATGAACGAGCTTTGCCTAAGCTCTGATATCCTTGTGATAATATTGAATTGGTAAGGACAGGCTAGGTGGTGATCCTCAAAGTGTGAGGCTGCACCAGCAGCAGCTCCAGCACCTTAGAACTTGTTAGAAGTGCGGTTTATTGGGTTCTACTCTAGACCTGCTGAATCAGAAACTCTGGAGGAAGGATCCAGCATTCTGTGTGCTATAGATTGAATGTTTGTGTCCCCCCACCTCCCATACCCAAATCCTTATATTGAAACCTAATCCCCAATGCGATGGTATTTGGAGGTAGGGCCTTTGGGTAGTGATTAGGTCATGAGAGTAGAGCCTTCATGAATAGGATTAGTGCCCTTAAAAAAGAGACCCCAGAGAACTCCCTTGCCCCTTCAACTACATGAAGACACAGTGAGAAGATAGCCCGTCTATGAACCAGGAAATCTTGTCTACTGCCTCTAGGATGTCAGCTTCCTAAAAGCAGGGACCTTATATGTTCCACTGGTACCTAAGCCCCCGAACGATGCCCAGAGTATAATCTGCACACCAGAAATGTATGTGGAATGAAGGATTCAGGACTCTGCTTCCCTTTTGAGATGCAGGCTTTCGGCTCCCTGGGAGGAAAATACCTTCTCTATAACTTAAGATAACAATGAATTTCTGCAGCAGAAACATTTTTCACAATAAATAAATAGATCCAAACGTGAAGCGCATCTGGGAGCCATGTGTAGAGGAAGTACCATCTTTAACAAAGGGCTTCCAGGGTCACCGCTCCAGCTGATACACTTTACAGCCTCGCCACAGATACCTGGCAAAATATACTGTGCAACACCCAGATTATTTTTGCACATTACTATACTAGAACGATGCACAATGTCCTAGTAGTTATGGTGAGATGTACTTTCAGGAGAAAAATAATATTTATTGTAGGCTCTTAGAATTCCTAATGTCAGAAGAACCACACGCTCATTTCAGAAAATTTGGAAAATAATGAAACGCGCATAGAAAACACCAATTTTCCAAATAGTAAAGCACTTTCTGGTCTGTGTCTATGAATGTCTTAAAAAACAAGTTCGGGCCGGGCGCGGTGGCTCACGCCTGTAATCCTAGTTCTCTGGGAGGCCGAGGTGGGCGGATCGTTTGAGCTCAGGAGTTCGAGACCAGCCTGAGCAAGAGCGAGACCCCATCTCTACTATAAACGGAAAGAAATTAATTGGCCAACTAATATATAGAGAAAAAAATGAGCCGGGCATGGTGGCGCATGCCTGTAGTCCCAGTTGCTTGGGAGGCTGAGGCAGCAGGATTGCTTGAGCCCAGGAGTTTGAGGTTGCTGTGAGCTAGGCTGATGCCACGGCACTCACTCTAGCCTGGGCAATAAAGTGAGACTCT
>VSMD01079317.1:0-77250 GCA_008750895.1 Mirza zaza | reverse complement strand
TTTGAAACAGAGTCTCACTTTATTGCCCAGGCTAGAGTGAGTGCCGTGGCGTCAGCCTAGCTCACAGCAACCTCAAACTCCTGGGCTCAAGCAATCCTGCTGCCTCAGCCTCCCAAGTAGCTGGGACTACAGGCATGCGCCACCATGCCCGGTGAATTTTTTCTATATATATTAGTTGGCCAATTAATATCTTTCTATTTATAGTAGAGATGAGGTCTCACTCTTGCTCAGGCTGGTCTCGAACTCCTGAGCTCAAATGATCCGCCCACCTCGGCCTCCCAGAGAGCTAGGATTACAGGCTTGAGCCACTGTGCCCGGCCTCGATAGGTAAATTTTTATACCTCACTCTCCTCCCACCTTCCCCTTCTTGGTTTCCAATGTCCTTTACATCTCTTTGTGCCCATGTGTACCCATAATTTAGCTCCTACTTATTAGTGAGAACATGTGGTGTTTGGTTTTCCATTCCTGAGATACTTCACTTAGGATAATGGTCTCCAGTTCCATCCAGTTGCTGCAAAAGACATCATTTCTTTCCTTTTTGATGGCTGAGTAGTACTCTATAGTGTGTATATGCATACTCCACATTTTCTTTATCTACTCATGAATTGATGGACACTTGGGTTGATTCTATATCTTTGCAATTGTGAATTGTGCCAGGATAAACATTTGAGTATAGATGTCTTTTTTTATATATATATAAAATATCTTTTCCTTTGGATAGACACAACAGTAGTGAGATTGCTGGATCAAATGGTAGATCTACTTTTATTTCTTTAAGGGATCCCTATACTGCTTTCCGTAGAGGTTGTACTAATTTGCAGACCCACCAAAAGTGGGTCTCTGCATCCACACCTGCATCTGTTGTTTTCTGAGTTTGTAATAATGGCCATTCTGACAGGGGAAAGTGATATCTCATTGTGGTTTTAATTTACATTTCCCTGACGATTAATAATATTGAGCATTTTTTCATATGTTTCTTTCCATTTGTCTATCTTCTTTTGAAAAACTTCTGTTCATGTCTTTTGCCCACTTTTTAATTGGGTTGTTTGTTTTTCTCTTGATGATTTGTTTGGGTTCTTTGTAGATACTAGATATTAGCCCTTTATCAGATATATAATTTGTGAATATTTTCTCCCATTTTGTAGGTTGTCTGTTTACTCTGCTGATTATTTCCTTTGCTATGCAGAAGTTTTTATAATTTAATCAAATCTAATTTATTTATTTTTGTTGTTATTGTTTTTGCCTTTGGGGTCTTAGTCATAAATTCTTTGCCTAGGTCGATGTCTAGAGGAGTTTTTCCTATGTTTTCTTCTAGAATTTTTATGGTTTTATGCCTGACATATAAGTCTTTAATCCATCATGAGTGAGAGATAAGGGTCCTGTTTCATTCTGCATGTGGCTATCCAGTTTTTCCAACACCATTTATTGAATAGGGCATCTTTTCCCCAGTGTATGTTTTGGTCTGCTTTGTCAAAGATCAGCTGGTCATAGCTATATGGTTTTATTTCTAGGTTCTCTATTCTGTTGTGTCCAAGGGTCTATGTTTCTACTCATGTGTCCCCTTAGCTGTTCAGTTCGAGGAATCTTTTGATTTCCATCTTAATTTCATCATTGACTCAACGATTATTCAGCAACAGGTTGTTTAATTTCCATGACTTCATATAGTTTTGACAGATTTTCTTGGAATTGATTTCTAGTTTTATTCCATTGTGGTCTGAGAAGATACATGATATGATTTCAATTTTTCTGAATTTTCTGAGACTTGTTTTATGGCCTAAGATATGATCAGTCTTGGAAAATGTCCCATGTGCTGATGTATATTGTATAGTTTGGGGGTAGAATTTTCTGTAAATGTTTATTGGGTCTGTGTGTTCTAGAGTCCCATTTAAGTCCAGCGTATCTTTATTGATTTTCTGCTTCAATGATCTGTACAGTTCCGTCAGTGGGGTATTGAAGTCCCCAGCAGTTATGATGCCACTGTTTATTTCTTTGCATAGACCTAGAAGAATTTGTTTTATGAAAAGGGGAGCTCCAGCATTAGGTGCATATATATTTAGGATTGTTACATCTGCTTGATGAATAGCTCCCTTTATCATGATATAATGACCATCTTTGTCTTTTTTTTTTTTTACCATTGTTGATTTAAAGTCTATTTTATCTGATATGAGAATTACTACACCTGCTCACTTTTGATTTCCATTTGCATGGAATTTTTTTTCCGTCCCTTTACCTTGAGTCTGTGAGAGTCCTTGTGAGTTAGCTGGGTTTCTTGGAGACAGCATATACTTGAGGTGTGTTTTTATCCATTCAGCCATCTGTGTCTCTTACACGGGGCATTAAGACCATTCACATTCAGTGTTAGTGTTGATATGTGGGATATTGTTCTGTTCATCATGCTGAGTGATACCGTGTTGTTTCATTTTCCCTCTTGTGCTACTTATGAGAACTATCAGCTTTTCAGGAGTTTTTACACCTTCCCCTCCCCACTGCAGCATCACAGAAACAGCCAGGCTCCCTGCCACAGACCCTGGTCATCCGGTCACCTGCCCGGCTCTCATCTACTGCAGTGGTCAGTGGTTTCCGCGCTAAAGTTTCTGAAATAGATGTCCGTCTATGGCCACCACCCCATTTCAAGCCAGCGCTGTCTCCAGCTGGTATTCCAGATCTCTCCTGGATCCAATTTTGCTTTCCCATCCAACCTGCTTGTGCTGCTGTAGTCGGCGTGATGTCACTCAACTGCCTGTCTGATCACATGATGCGTGGCACAGACCCTTCCGTGGCTTCTTAGTCAGTGCTCGCCAGAGAGACAGAACACATATTGGGGAGGCGGGAGGCGGGTTCGTTTTAAGAACTGGCTCCTGCGATTGTGGGGCTGGCAGGTCTGAAATCCGCAGGGCAGGGGGCAGGCTGGAGTCGGGAGAGCTGACATCGCAGTCTCAAGTCCGAATCCCACAGGACAGCAGGCTGGAAGCGCGGGCAGGGTTTCCATGTTGCAGTCTCGAGAATTCTTTTTACCTCGGGGAACCTCGGGGATGCTCTTAAGATCATCCATCAGCAGGTTGGAGGAGGGCCAGTCTCGAGAATTCTTTTTACCTCGGGCAACCTCGGGGATGCTCTTAAGATGCTCTTAAGATCATCCATCAGCAGGTTGGAGGAGGGCCACCCAAATTACGGAGAGTAATCTACTTTATTCATGGTCTACTGATGTAAATGTTAATCATATCTAAAATACACATTCACAGCTGATGTAGGCCACATCTAGACTGGTGGTTGACCAAGCAACTGGGCATATAACTTAGCCAAGTGGACGCATAAAACTAACAAGTCACAGCTTCCTTTTGCATTCAAGGTGAAGGCCAATGCCCAAACACGGCTGGGAGGCTCTGCTTGGTCTGGCCCTGCCTTCCCCCTCCCTGAGTCTCCTGCTCCCTCTGTCCCAGAACTGGCCTCGCTCCGGTTCCTGCATATACCGTGTCCCTCTTGTCCCGGGGCCAGTATACAAGCTGCTCCCTCTGCCTGAAATGCCTTGCTCCCAACTCCCAGCTCCCAGCCCGTGTGCACATGCATGTTGCTGCCTCCCCCCCACACACACACACATATTGCCCAGGTAAGCCTCAGATCCAGGCGCAAACACTGCTGCTTCTGGGAAGAGTTCCCACATGAGCCTGCTTCCCTGCTTCTTAAAAAAATGCACAATGTGTAACAATACATTTAGTTCTGTGATTCTTTAATAGGTCTCCTCTGCTAGACTGTGAATTCCTTGGAGGCAGGGACCTGGTCCCTTTTGCCCACTAGGTACACCCAAGATTCACAGGTGTCCTGTGAGTGAGTGATTAGGAAAGGGCGAACTGGGCCCTGGGCATCGTGTTTCTGCCGCTCCTTGTAGTGACCCCTCCAGCCGCCGCGGGGCTGGCCGAGTGCTCCTGGCGTCGCGAGTGCTCTCTGCTCCTCCTGGGCTGGGCAGGAGACTGAGCAGAGGATGCTCCCGTCTTTGCCTGCACGTGGCTCAGGATAAAACTGCCCACGCGAGCCTCCCTCCAGGCATCAGCGTCAGTCCTGGTGGACAAATAGTTTAAGACAAACTGACACAGGAAGATTTTACTGGGAAGAGGAAGGCTGGGGGCCCTCGCCCCTTCATGAGCCCTGACATGCGTGTTGTCCATAAGCATCTGTAAAGGCAAACCTACTGCCATCCAATGTATTAGGAAGAAAATATTTGCATTTTTTCTCGAGTGGAAACCTAGCCAATGTGTATAGACAGACCAGAATTTGCTCTACTTTTTTTCCCTAATAGGTAAAATAATAGGAGTTGACTTGTCTGACATCTAATCATTGTTAATATTTGCCTATGGGCTTGGAAGTTTACACACTGTAAGCCAAGAGATCATTTTAAATGACTCTTAAAATAACCATCTTCCTTCGTGATAGATCGACCATTCCCGGGTTGGGTAGGTATGTCCTAAATGCTGTAGACCTCCAATAAAATGAGCCTTAGGAAAATTTAAGATCTGTTAGGTCCAACAGCTGTGTGCTGGTACCATCCAACAGCTGTACTGCAGCCAGTGCAGTAGAACAGCTATGGAGACTGGAGTAGAAAGCAAGTCACATTTTCCCTGTGACTTATGTCCTGGTGCAGAGAGATGCTTTATCTTCATTCCGGCTACACTCCTATTAGTGGAGGTCCCTACTGCTATGGCAGGAGCTCTGTCAGCTGGTTAATGGTCTATGAAACTTAAGTGCACGGGAGAATGCCACTGCTCTGACTCCTTTGGTGAGGAAAGAATCTTACTCTACATCCTCTGGAAATTGGGGTTTTTCCCTTTGCATTTAGAAAAGCGGAGTCCAATTCCTTCATGTGATAACACATAGTTCAACAAGTTGGTCCCTGAACTTGGGGCAGGAATAAATAAGATGGGAGAGAAACTAGTTGACCAGGGTGCAAATGCTCTATTACTCCTCCAGGAAGGGAAGATGGCTTATCTGAAATAGTAGGCACATGTTTACAAACAACTGACGTAAGGGCCTCTGGCAAGCCCAGGACGGCTCCCTGAGGGAAACAGCTTGTCAGAGGTGAGCTGAGCTCCCACAGGACAGGCCTCCCCTCCGTGGTCCCAGCTCCCCGAAGTCTGCCCCTGGCCTGCCTGCGAGGTTCCCACGAGATGCAAGTGCCTCCGTGCCAGCAACCGAGGGCGGGGACCTTACGAAGGAGAAGGTCATTTCCAGTTTTCTTCTTTCAAAACGCTTGTGTATAAAATGTCCTTAGAAATGCTGACTCATAGAAACTTGCAGAACGGCTAGATTTTCCAAAAAAATTTTAGTGTTCTTGAACCATTAGCTATTGCAGATGTTTATTATTCTTTTTTAATAGCTGTATTTAGAACACAAAAAGCAGCCCCAAGAAGCAGAGGCACAATTGTTGCCCAAAACCAAACAAACAAACAAACAAAAAACCCCAACACACACCAGACCCCAGATAACTGAGGATCAGAGTGGGACCACCGCCTTGTGCGTGGCCTTTGTGTCAGGTCACACAGGCCACGGTGTGTGATCCCCACTGGTGAGAAAGACTTCATGATTGGCCATCGGCCTCAGTCTACACGTTGAAGAGAAACTTCTTTTAGGTTAAGGTTGCTATTTGAAGCCCTCGGTTCCAAGGCCCCTTTATTCACATCTGCCCTGATGTCTGGGCAGCTGTTGGGTTTACTTTGTGGAAGAAACTGCAACTTTGGGCTCCCCTGGGTGAGACAGGTGCCCGTCCTGCCCAGATCCACTCTGGGTGAGCAGCGGCTTGTGGACAATATTAAGAAGAGTCACAGCCACAGAGGGACCTCTGGAGAGGGTCCACTGGGAGGAAGGAGCCGTAGGCACAGAGGACGGCCTACCTGGAGGGCAGCTTGGTGGCATGTGAAGGCCAGTGTGGCCCACTCACCAGCAGCCCCAGAGGTGAGGGTGCAGGGATCCGCCAGTCCTTGAGCACTTACCAGGTGCTGAACTCCCTGCTGGGGCCTGGGAACAGGAACGTGGGTCAGGACTGGTCACCACCCTGGAGCAGCAGGAAGACAAGAAAACCAATCCTGGTCATAACCAATCCTGGTCAAAACCAATCACTGGGTCTTCCCCCAGCCTGGGAACACAGGAAAACGTCTGTTCCGTTCCTGCGTATCCCCAGCTGCTAGCACGCGGTAGCCCCCGCAGAAGCACGGGATAGACCCATTGTCTGGATAAATAAATAAGAACAATGAGAGTCCGAAGGAAGAAGAAAGCAACTCTGCTTGCAAAGTGTTTTCACGAGAGAAGCTTGAACTGGACCTCAAAGGGTGGGATTACCTGCGCAGACGGCGGGCCAGGGGATCCAAGCAGAGAGAGCAGCGTGTGCAAAAGCCCGCGAGTGAGAAGCGGCTCTGCCTGCGCACGGAAGCCCAAGGCGGCCCCTGTGTTTTGAGCACAGTCTCCACGTAAGATGGATCTTCAAGAAGAGAGAGCCAGGTTCTCACATGGCCTTATGTGCCTCATGAGGTCCCGAGTTTCTTCGGCAGACTTGCATTTAGAAAGCTGACAATGGTCAGGCCCCACACCTGTCGTCCCAGGTACTCAGGAGGCTGAGGCAGGAGGATCGCATGAAGCCAGGTGTTCAAGGGCAACCTGAGCAACACAGTAAGATGACTGTCTCTTTAAAAAAGAAAGAAAGAAAGAGAGAGAGAAAGAAAGAAAGAGGAAAGAGGAAAGGAAAGGAAAGAAAGGAGAAAAGAAAGGAAAGGAGAAAAGAAAGGAAAGGAAAGGAGAAAGGAAAGGAAAGGAGAAAGGAAAAAGGGAAGGGGAGGGGAGTGGGGGAGGGAGGGAGGGGGAGAGAGAGAGAGAGAGAGAGAGAGAGAGAGAGAGAAAAGAAAACTGACTCTGAGGCTGTGAGGAAAGCGGATCGGACCAGAACAGGTGGTAGGAACTCACCATGCTCAAGAAACAGCCCAGCAAAACCCATTCCAGGCCCCTCTGGGTCGTCTGCAACTGCTGGCACAGAATTTTGCTTAGGAATATTGGTTGACAATTCTTTTAAGTGTTTTTTTTTTTTTTCCTTAAACACTGTGTTGCCCCGGCTGGACTGCAGTGGCCTGATCATAACTTGCTGTAAACTCTAACTCCAGGGCTCAATCCTCCCATGTCCTGGGTAGCCGGGAGTACAGGCATGCACCACCATGCTTGGCTAATTTTTTTTTTTTTAAATTCGTAGGGACAGGGTCTTGCCATGTTACCCATGTTACCCCAGGCTGGTCTTGAACTCCCGGCTTTGAGCGATAATCCCGCCTCGGCCTCCCAAAGTGCTGAGATTACAGGCGCGAGCCACCGCGCCCTGCCTACTTGCATCAGTAATGGTAAAGCTAGACCCTGAACCCAGGTCTTCTATCTTCCCGTTTCTTGTGTAGTTTTAAAGTTTTTTTAAAACCGACAAATAATGCTTGTACATATTCATGGCGTACATAGTGAGGTTTCAGTACATATAATTGACTGTGATCCGATCAGGGTAGTTAGCACATCCATCATCTCAAACATTTATCGTTTCTTTGTGCTGGCAATAGCCTCCTTCTAGCTATTTGAAACTATATAATATATTCCATTTCTTTTACATAAAGAGCTCTTCAAATATTTAGTCAAAGAGAGTTTTGGGTTTTGTTTTAATTCTTAAGCTTCAGTTTACTATGTCTTTTGAATTGCAGCCTTCAGTTCACTTTGTATCAAATGTTTAATCTTTCAAAAAATGTACTTTGGAACTACAAGATCAATAGAGTTTATCTTAAGGAGTGCTAGCAAATATTCGCTTTTTCAAATCATCGCTGCTCACAAGTAGGCTTTTTACGTAATTCTAGTGTTGACAGGTTTGTCATTCCTGCACTTTAAAATATTTGCCTTCATAGTTAAGTCTCTAAACTCTTCTGATTAAATTAGCACAAATGTTTGATTGGGTTAGCATTTTTTTTTAAGCCCATATCTGGCCTAGTTTTTCTATCCATGTTTGCAAGAGCTAAATAGATACAGTAGATTTCACAGCTGGCATAAGGCTGTGAAAGCACCAAATTATTATTAATTTAGACCTCAGTGGCACCTGTGGAGAGATGACCTTATCTTTGATGTGTTCAAAGCCAGTGATTTCCACCCTAGTGCTGGGGGAAGTACAGGGCCATGCCGCCTCTTTGTTCTCTCCCTATTACGGATTCCAGCGCCAGGCCTTCCTCTTCCCCACTGTCATGGCTTTGGAGCTCAGCTCCTCTCCAGATGCCTGCTGCATTTAGCACTGTTTCATAGGGCAGCCCCCTGGGGTGCCAGGCAGGAGGGGCACATGCCAGAAGAGGGTGCCCTGCGTGGCAGGGCCACCCAGAGTCCCTGGCCTGGCTGCACAGCTGTCTAGTTATTCTAAGCGGAAGGCTGGGCCCTGGGAAGAGGAAAAGTAGGAGGGCTGCTGCTTGCTATGCCATGGCCCTGCCGGCCCTCCACACTGTCTTCTCGCCCTGCAATGTGGAACTTTAATTTTCCATGCGTAGTACATGGCCAGCAGCAGCTCAAAGCGTTCTCCCCACCACTGGGGTTGGTATTTTCACAAATACTGAAGGCTAGTGGTAGATTGTAGGCCTCCAACAGCCTCTGAAAGAAGGCTGGGGGTGGGGCACACCTGTTGGGGCCCCTGAATCCTGGTGTGGGAGTCGGGGGTCGTCAGCGAGTGAGAGCAGCCCTGCTGGGGGCAGCTCTCCCAATACTAGCAGCCATCCTAAGTCACCAAGTGCTCAACGTGAAAACGCTTAGGTGCTGGGTGTCTGTGATGTGGCCCCTCCACCTGAGCAAAGCTGTGTTCTCTAAATTTAGCCCTGTGTCATACAGGTACGTGTGTTTGAGGCACCTGTGAATGTGTGGCTTGGGGAGTATTTAGGGGCACCCTAGAGCAGGGTTTGCAGACTTGGAATAAAATGCAGATTCTGGCCGGGCGCGGTGGCTCACGCCTGTAATCCTAGCTCTCTGGGAGGCCGAGGTGGGCGGATCATTTGAGCTCAGGAGTTCGAGACCAGCCTGAGCAAGAGCGAGACCCCCCTGAGCAAGAGCGAGACCCCATCTCTACTATAAATAGAAAGAAATTAATTGGCCAACTAAAATATATATAGAAAAAATTAGCCGGGCATGGTGGCACATGCCTGTAGTCCCAGCTACTTGGGAGGCTGAGGCAGGAGGATTGCTTGAGCCCAGGAGTTTGAGGTTGCTGTGAGCTAGGCTGACGCCACGGCACTCACTCTAGCCTGGGCAACAAAGTGAGACTCTGTCTCAAAAAAAAAAAAAAAAATGCAGATTCTGATTCAGTAGTTGGGAGGAGCTGAGAACCGCTTCTCAGCCAAGCTGTCAGGTGATACAGATGTGGGTGGCCCTCCCTCGGAGCAAGGCTCTCAGCATTGGCTGCAGTCCCACATCTGGGGAGCTTTTCAAAATCATGGTGCCAGACTGTACCCCACACCATGAAATCAGAGTCTCTGAGGACCGGACCAAGAGATAGTCGTTCTGCAAGCGCAAGTAATTCTTGCCCAGGTTGAGTTAGTGTGAGGGGCCTGAGTAGATGCTGGGACTAATTCCTACCACTTTGGAAATCGACCAAAAAGTACCTTGCAGCTGTCTCTAACTGTGTGCTTTAAGTGTATATGAATTAAAATGAACAGTTACCTTTAATGTTAACAGCCCTGAAGTTTCCCTGACCTATCCAGCCACCAGGGCCTGCTCCGCCTGTGTTTCTTCTCAGCCAGCGGCTCGGCTGCCGCCCCACAGAGATTCCTGCTACTCCCCACCCGCCTGTGCCCTCCTGCTCTTGACTGCAGCTGGCTGGCCCACATCCCTTCCAGAAGCCTAATGGGGCCGTGGGGGTCTAGTCGAGAATGAACCTGAAGTTTTATCTTCCCGCAGAGCAGGGCTTCTCAACCCTGCCCTCATTAGAATAACCCTGGGCCATTCTGCAGAATGGATCTGGGGCAGGTGCTTGCCTTAGGGGAGTTTTAAAAGCCCTCCCCCCAGGTAATTCTAATGCGAAATCAAAGGCTGTAAGATAAAATGAAACTTTGGAAATTATACATGTTTGGATTTTCATTGACATTTTCAGAACTGGTTCTTAAAAATAATATAATATAAGGTGCTATTGAGATGATAAAATGTAGAAATGATTTTCTAAATATGCATTTAAGGATTTTTTAAAATATATTTTTAAAAAATCTTTATTCCACCCATCCCATACCCAGTATTTTTAGAGAGGCCAGTGGGCAAACTGAGGAGACACCTGCGCTGGATTTGGAGCACACCCTCCAAAAGGAAGTTAAGTAGGGCACTGTGGCAGTTAGGGCGAGGCTAGCTGCTGTAACAAATAAAACCCAAATGGAGTTTGGTGCTCAGGTAACTGTGGGCCTTGGAGAGCTAAGAGCTGCAGCCACCTCTACACAGTCGTTCAGGGCCCCCACCTGTGGCTTCGAAAGTGGCCCTGGGAGCTTCTACTGTGCCCACAGGGAGGGGGCAGGGCTTCAAGGGGCACGGATGGGTGGGGCCAGGTGTGCGCAGACTCCATTGGCCAGAGCGCAGTCACGTGGCCACGCACCTGTCTGGTGAGGGAGGCGCACGTCCTGGCGGCTGCACAGGTGCGCTGGGGGCGCCCCTCCAGGCCTGGCGAGGGGCGCGACGCGGTGCGACAGCCAGGCCCTGCTCCGAGAGCCCTGGTCGCGGGAGCGCGCGGAGGTGAGGCGGTCGCTTGAAGGGTGTGTGCTCTTTTCTTTCTTTTCTCCACAGATATCGCAAACGGCACCAGTTCCGGGGGGTACCGCCCACCTCCCAGAACCAAAGAAGTCATCATCAATGGCCAGACTGTGAAACTGAAATACTGTTTCACCTGCAAGATTTTCCGGCCCCCTCGTGCCTCTCACTGCAGCCTTTGCGATAACTGCGTAGGTGAGTAGCCGCGGCCGCCCACAGGTGCTCGCCGTGCAGGTGCGTGCGGGGCGCAGGTGTTCTCTGCGCAGACCGCGCTACAGGGAGTCTTCGCGACCAAAAACTCAGTGGGTGGTGACTGTTTCAGCGCATGTGCCTCTGTCTCTGATTGTTCCCTGGGCCTAGATCCCGCTCCCCAGATCTCTTTCTTCTTTCACTCCTCGCAGCGCCCTGGGCCTTCTCCTCCCCCAGCACAGCACCAGAGTGAGGGTCCCCGCTCGCCAGGGCCGCCAGAGCAGCGGGCCCTTGAAATAAAACCATCGCTCCCCCAGGTCTCTCGATTGTTCCTGGCCTGGCAGCACACGCATGGCGCCAACTTTCAGCAGCTCTCCTCTCTCAGCTCCTCGGTTGAGGAGCTGGGGCCTTGAATCCCGTGGAAAGGAAAGGGGCAGAGCCCAGGAGACCCCCTTATCTGTGGGCAAGAGTTAGGATGTTCACTCTTCCCAGACCACCAAGACCACCCCTCCCTGGCCACTGGCTTTCTCCAGGACCGACTAGGGAAACAGGCGGAGGGAACTGAGGGCACGCAGATCCCCAGCTGCAAGACGGTGCCCTACCATTGACCCAGCCGGGATAAACTGGTGCGGGTCCCAGCCCCTTGGAGTTGTTGGCAAGCCTTCCTGTCACTTCAGACTGAGAGCTGCTACCCACACCCACCGCCACCTTCTTTCCTAGGCTGGTACCCCTTAGACACAAGGTTGGCAAAGAGATAGCAGAACACTCCAGTGACAAAAAGAATGAAAACTTTGCTATGGTCGGGGGAGGGGGGGGAACCCACATTTCTTCAGCCCTGTGGCCTGCCTCTAATGAAAGGGACCAAGGACATTCCTGGGAGAATAGGCGTGGAAACCCCCTGTTGCCTCATGCCTGGAAGGACAGAAATACACCTCAGAACAAGCTTTGTTTCCCTTAGTAACACATTGTTGATGCCAGCACTCTGCTTGAGTCTGGGGAATTTGTGGTCTCGGCCTGGCCGGTGGCTCACCGCCTGTAATCCTTGCACTCTAGGAGGCTGAAGCAGGACGATTACATGAGCTCGGGTGTTCGAGACCAGCCTGAGCAAGAGCAAGACCTCATT
This sequence comes from Mirza zaza, assembly GCA_008750895.1. Lineage (NCBI taxonomy): Eukaryota > Metazoa > Chordata > Mammalia > Primates > Cheirogaleidae > Mirza > Mirza zaza. Next base: position 65,180 of record VSMD01079317.1, on the reverse strand, counting down.
TCTGCTAAAAACATAAAAAAATTAGCTGAGCATGGTGGCGTGTGCCTGTAGCCCCAGTTACTTGGGAGGCTGAGGCAGGAGGATGGCCTGAGCCCGGGAGTTTGAGGTAGCAGTGAGCTCTGATGACACCAAGGCACTCTAGCTAAGGGGACACCATGGGACTTTGTCTCAAAAAAAATAAAAATTTTGTAGTCTCATTCTTGAGAAAATAAAATTTAATAATGTACTTCCCGCTGTGCAAAGCACTCTTCCTTTTATTTGTCTTAAATTTACTTTATCCTAACTTTAATACCTACAGCTTGGTACAAAGTCCATGGTACCAAGTCTTGGTACTAAGTCCTATCCGGTCTTGTCTCAGTTTTATTAACTTAGATAAATTACTTTTAGCCTTTGCCTCCCCAGTGGAACAGTGTGGAATGTATTCAGTTTCTCCCATGCAGTAAGGAGCCTGTGGTTAAGAGCTTGGGATCTGGTGCTGGACAGCCTGGGTCCAGATACCAGCTGTGTGACTTAGACAAGCTGCTTAAACTCTCTGTGCCTCAGTTTCCTCACTTCTGTAGTGGGGCTGATAACAGTACCTACCTGGTGGGATGGTTGAGAGGTTAATAGGTTAACTGTGTAAAGTGCTTAGAGTGGTGCCTGGCATATAGCAGGCACTCTAACGATTGCTCTGCAATCGTTAGCTGCTATTGCTATTTTTACTGCTGCCCCCTTGATATTTTTATTGGTGTTTTCTGGACAATGTCTTGATCTACAACAGCCCTCTGCAAATGTCACAACCAAAACTACACCTAGTCCTTCATGCGTGGGCACACCAGGGTATCTACAAGGGCACATGGCAGCCTTTGTTTGATTTCTGATCCCCTTCCTAGTGATGCCGGCCCCAGTGGCCATCCCAAACCCATCTTGGGGACACTTTTAAGCCAAAGTGTTGTGGCGGCTTAAATATCTTCAGGGCAATAATCTATATATAGGAATTCTCAGGACCCTTTCCTGGGTTGTAATTTTGACCACTTGGCCTATTGTATAACGGAATAGTATGTAACCTACATTTGTTCACATAAACTCCTTTGTTATTCTGCATGTCTTCCCCTGGAAGTCTAGTTTGCATTCTGGTAGAGAGTGTTATCTACAAACCTGAAGAGTTTACTGGGTACTTCTCTTTATTTGTAAAAAATTTTTAAGCATCTTTAGAAAGCTCAATTTTTCTGTTCATTTATCCTCTGTGTGTCCTGTCTTTAGGCTAGACTTTTAGTCATGATATAAATGTTCTTGTCCATCTCCTGTGACTTATTTTAAAGTCCCATTTGGATTGGGAATTTAGACACTTTCTGAAAGTTCATATAATCACTCGCATATATTCTCTCCATTGCCCACAGGCGTACATGTCCCTTAAAGAACTCTCACGATTTCGTTGTAAAATCCCCTTACCAAAATTATATATGCCTTTCCCCAGTTGACAGTGCACTTCTCCCTTAGGATGACTGTGTAAAATGGTATTCTGTCTTACAGTCTCTGCCAGCTGGGAAACTAGGAGCCCTCAGTCTGTAGCAGCCAGGAGTCACAGTGGCCACCCAGCAAGCGTGGCGGTGTTCTGTGAACAAGAGACCCAGAACAGCAAAGGGGAAGGAGAGGGAGTGAGAAGCATGGGGTGGGGGCGGAGGAGGAGGACTGCAGCCAGGAGCACACCACCTGCAGTGGCCTCGGTGTTGCTCGGTGGCCCAGGCCGGCTCAGGAGGACCCGTGAGATGAAGTAGCGTGTGATTGATTTACAATAAAGCAGCCCACGTCGTTCCTTGAAAAGACCACACAGTTATTCAGACTTACATAGCTTTGGTTTTCCAGCTAATTATGTGACAGTTGGAGTTGGGCCTTTGGCGTGACCAGTGAGCAGAGGAGAGAATTGGACCCTGTGCATTCAGGAAAATAGAGTGGAAGGGCCGTGTGCTGTCTCCCACTGGGAAATGTAATTGCAGAGTTTGCCACTATTTTATTTTTAGATAGAAAGTTAAAGAATTCTACTTTTTGCAGTAAGGGAAAAAAGAACAATGGTGTCCTGAAAGCCAGGGTTGGAACATGTGATTTCCCTCTCCTTGTAATGAATGGGTTTGAGATGGTGCTTCCCAGGTACCATATATAAATGTCGCTTTGCACTGGGAGAGGAGAGAGGGAAAATGCAGCTTCCCAGGCAGTTCGGAAGAATAATTATCTCTGTTAAATAAGTTTGAAATGAGAGCAAAATCATGGGGGCTTTGCATTTGTAGTAGGGGATGGAGGGGGGAGAGTTCTTGGGGAGCAAACCGGTGCAGATACAGAGCTGGTTAGCAGAGCCTAGCAGCTGGGGGCCTGGCTTTTAGGACACACAGACCAGGGCTGAATCCTGGTTCCTGTCGTTGAATGATGCTGGAATCTGGGCATGTTATCTGAATACTCCCAGGTGTTTCCACATCTGTAAAATGGGGTGCTCCTAGTGCTACTTTGTAGGTTTCTGTTAAAGATTACATGAGACAGCGCCCACCACAGCACACTGCTCAGGCCTGGCACGCACCAAAGGGTCAGTGAGCATTTGCCGTTGACGTCCTCATCAGTAATGGGATTGCTGCCACCGGCGCTCCCAAGTGACTGATCAAAACAAGACTTGTCTTCACAAAGCAATAGGAGTGGCCCATTATTCTATAATCTGGGAGGATGTAGATGATCTGATCCTTTAATAGAAAGGAATATTCTGTCTATCTCAATTTCTGTCTGTCTCTCTCTCTCTCTGAAGCTTTCTCTGTTTCCCTCTAGTTCTCTCTTGGTGTTGTCATCAAATCACTTCTGTGCAGTAGGAGCAGAGTATGTGGGGTTGTTCGTTCATCCAGGTGATCTTTGAGGTTATTAAATATTTTTGAACAGCCAACAGCCAGGGCCATGGTGCTGTCCCTGCATCCTCACATTCCTCGCATCGTTCAAGTAAGAGAAACCAAAGAGCTGAAAATCAAAATGTGGCCTTGCGAGGTCCTCTCAAACTCACCGTGTACATGCTAACGCCCTGCATGTGTGCCCGCCACCTTTCCCTTACAGGGTGGGCCCTACAGGGAAGTCTGTCCTTTGGTGGGCCAGTGTCAGAACAGCCAGCAGCTCTCACCAGGATACAACTGAAAGTTGTAATAAAAAGGGACTTACTTGAAATTAATTTAAACACACTCCGTGGGCAAACTAATAAGAAAGTTTGGTAAATACTAAGATGAAGCATCACGAATGTTTGTAAACCATTACACAAGAGTCTGTCCAACTTTGCCCAGAAGGAGGCAGCTTAGATGGAGAAGTGGCCTCTGGAGGCAGCCACAGCCTCCTGTCTGGGCAAGGGGACCCTCTCTGTGCCTGTGATGCCACATCTGGACAAGCTGCAAGGACAAAGGAAATAGGTCATGAAGCCCCCAGACTGTGCCAGCCTCTTCCCTCACACAGAGTGTGGACTGATCCCCATGTCTTCTGTCCCCTCTGTGATTTCTGGTGTGGGTGCCACAAAGAACCTCCAGATAACCCTCTGCAGAGACTGCGTGTCCAGGCATGTGTGTTTGCTGGGGCTTTACCGCCCTCTTTAAATCCTTATAAACTCCCTTTCTCATTGCTCTGCCTCTCGCTTGCTGTGCTTGTCTCACCTGGGCACCCAGCACTCTGCCTTCCACCCACAGTGCCTCGCCCCTGCCACTCTCACCGTTCCCTCTGCATGTGGGTTTCGAGCCCAGGCCGCAGGTGCCTTGTGTGCAGCTGGCGTTGCCGTGGCTGTGCCTTAGAACCCGGCCACCGCTTCACAGGTGCGCTCAATGTCAAGAGGCTTGACATGGAAGTAGTTTGGCATTGCAGCTGCCTTCTGGACCAGGGTGGCATTCTGGAATTTCTTCTTAACTATTTGGGTGTGGCGAGAGGGCTATTGATCTCCCATCGGAGAGCATGTCGTTTGAGGGGGATGAAGGGAGCTCACATTTGTATCTTCCTAAGAACCAAAACAAACAGGGCTTTCCTGTGACTCCTAGTTTTCAGTATCTTTGCATTTTGCAGACGTTTTCTGAGCATCTATGTGTCAGGCACTGTGAGAGTAACAAGGTTCGTTGAAATGAAAGACAGTCTCCAGGGGTCGTTATCAAGAGCAAAGAGAACTCAAGGCCCAAAGCATTATCCTTATCATATTACACAGGTCAAGAGAGTCATTTTATATTGGTAAAGAGTACAATGAAAAAGCCATCAACATTTGCACACCGAAATATGTAATGTAAAAATCATTAGAAAATGCAAGGATAATTGGGTATAGACACAATGCTAGTGAGAAACGGTAACATACTTCTGTTTTTGATGGCTCAGGTCAACTAAACCACAAGTAAGAAAATAGGGGATTCTAATATATAACTAATATATGTTGAACTTTGTTTCTACAAAGTGTACTTAACTATTTTCAACTATTCATGGAGCATTTACAAAAATGAATCAGATGAGGCCAAAAAAATTCCTAACTTCCTAAAAGCAGATATTGTACTGACCCCCATGTCATCCGATAACACAATAAAGCTATAAATCTATCATAAAGATATAAGTGCACAAACATAACCAGTTGTAATGTTTTTAAAGAAGTTTTTCATAACTCTTGCATGATATGAACTTCAAAACTGCAGTTGTAGAATATTTAGAAAATGACAGTAAGAACAATGTGAAAGAAAACTATGTAATTCAGAATTCTGTTTAATAAATTTTAAACACAAAAAATAGTTAATCTAATAAGAAAGGGAATTGATTGGAAGACTGTCAGGTTGCTGTAGAATCAACAAGAAGGCTGGAGAACCAGGCTCAGAAACCAGGCAGAGTGGGGGAGGCTGGGTGGCCAAGCACAGCCAGTCACACCTGCAGTAGGATGCTGCCCAAGGTGCCCTACAGGTTACTCATGGCACCGCCACCAAGTTCTCTCTGCTGCTGCCATCAGCTTAAACCACCGGCTCTGTCTGCGCACACCAGAGCTCTGGATTCAGAGATCTGGGTGGGAGCCAGGCCTGTTTCCTTTCCACGCCCAAGCAGCTGGCAAGCAGGGGGCTGACTGCCCCACTCTCAGCTTCCGTGATGGGGGTGGAAGGTCAGGACCCTGCCTCCCACCTATTTTGGGATTCTCCCCAAACAGGAAGTTTACTTGGGTGGTAGATAGCCAGTGAAATAAAATATTTTTGAAAGTCTAGTACAAAAAACAAAGCTGAACTTAGAAGCATATAAATGAACAAGGCATCCATCTCCAGGAGGTAGAAAAAGACAGTAAAATAAACTTAAGGGAAACCAGAAGAAAACAGTGACCTAGAAAAGGGAACAATCAATATGATGCCAGATCTAATTCTCCGGAAAATAAACATCCAAGAGATAAGCCTCTGGGAAGACAGAAAGAGAGAAAATAACAACAAAGTGGAAAGAACAGATTGAAATGAGACCAATATAGGTGACATTTTTTATAATTATTGGGAAATACAATATTTTGTATAATTGTATAACTGTATACCAATTGATTTGAAATCTCAATGAAACATGTTTTTTTAGGAAATTGGCCAAAGAATGAGTAGAAAACTTGAAAAGATTACTAGCTGTGAAAAACTGAAGAGTCTGATGAAGAATTATCTGGGAAAGGTGTTGGACCCTAACAGTTTCACTTCTCTAGTGTTTCAGAGCTTAGAAAAGGGTGGGCAGTTTTTCAGTTCATTTCACCAAGATAGCATAACCCTAACACCAAAACCTGGCAAAAATAACATGCCAAACAAAAAAACACCTCACTTATAAATATATGTAAAAAGCCAACATGAAGACATAGCAAATTTAATCTAGCAGTATGATAAAAGAATTAGGTATTGTGATAGAGAAAGATGTATTCCAGGCCGGGCACGGTGGCTCACGCCTGTAATCCTAGCACTCTAGGAGGCCGAGGTGGGTGGATTGCTTGAGGTCAGGAGTTCGAAACCAGCCTGAGCAAGAGCGAGACCCCATCTCTACTATAAATAAAAAGAAATTAACTGGCCAACTAACATACATAGAAAAAATTAGCTGGGCATGCTGGCACATGCCTGTAGTCCCAGCTACTTGAGAGGCTGAGGCAGCAGGATTGCTTGAGCCCTTGAGTTTGAGGTTGCTGTGAGTTAGGCTGATGCCATGGCAGTCACTTGAGCCTGGGCAACAAAGTGAGACTCTGTCTCAAAAAAAAAAAGGAAAGATGTATTCCAGGAGTGTAATTTTTTTAATGTTAATGAAACTATAACTGTATCAACAGGTCAAAGGACAAAAGGTGTATTTGGTCATGATAATAGGTACTAAAAAGGGATTTGATAAAATGTGGCATCCATTTCTAACTCCAGAACTCAGTGAACCAAGATTGGGGTATGCTGGGCAGGAACCCCCCACCCCACCCCACCTCCCGTGTTACTTCATTGGTTATGTGGCCTTGCTTAGGACTTTGCAGATGTCATTAAAAGTGACTAATGAGCTTTAAGATAGATTATTCCGGATTATCCAGGGGCCCAGTGTATCCATAAGAGTGTCTAAGAGCAGGATGAAGAGATGCAAGCGGGAGAAGGATGCTGCGTGCCCTTGCTGGCCGGAAGGTGAAGGGGGCCACGGGGAAAGGGCACCAAGGCAATGAATCCGCTGCCAGCGCTAGCACAGAGCTCACGAGAGGACCTCGGCTCCAGCTAGGGCTGCACCCTGGCCCGTGCCTGGGCCTTACCCTGGTGAGACCCTGGGCAGAGGATCCAGTCTCATCTTGCTGGACTTTCCGCCCACGGAAACCGTGAGATAATACATTTGTATTGTTTGCAGCCCCTACAGGTGTGGTGATTTGCTATGCAAAACTATTGCTGTGCAATAGAAAACTAATACAGAAGAATATTTCTTTAATGTTATTTTTAAAAAGTTAAAAAAAAAGCTAACAGTCTTTATATTAAAACACCGAAGTGATTTATATTAAAGTTAGGAGCAAATTAGGATGTCCACTATCGTTACTAGTATTCAACATTAACTTTTCTAATTAATGTGGTAAAATAAAAATAAGTTCATATAACTATCAAAAAAGAGGAAACAAAATTGTCACTTTTTTGTAGATTACAAGAATATCAATAATAATAGTACCAATAGATATGAGAACTAGTTTTTTAAGTTTAGTAGGTTTATTCGTTACCAAATAAATACATTAAAATAGTTTACCATACATCAGTTAGAAATCATAAAAAATTAAGATGCGTACTTGCCACACATTTATTTATGAATTCAATGCAATATGATTCAGGGGACAAGATAAAATAACTGTGAGTTTAATTAGAAGCATCAGCAAGCTGGCTGGGAGGGGTAGCTCATGCCTATATCCCAACACTTTGGGAGGCCGAGGTAGGAGGATGGTGTGAGGCCAGGATTTGAGACCAGCCTAGGCAACATAGTGAGACCCCTGTCTCTACAAAAAATAGAAAAATTAACAGGTGTGGTAGTGCACACCTGTAGTCCCAGCTACCCAGGAGGCTGAGGAACAAGGCTGGCTTGAGCACAGGTGTTTAAGGTTGCAGTGAGCTATGATCTGCGATCTAACCCAGGTGACAGAACAAAACCTCGTCTGGAAAAAATAAATAAGCAAGCAATAATGCAAAGAAACGTGCATCGTTAGATATTATGAAATGCAAAGTATGCTATCGGAGAATTTGGCAGGGCTTGGCTCCAGCCTCAGTTCAGGATGAGAGCTTCTCCTCAAGTGTCAATCTGCGACCCAGGCTGAAGGGAGAGCAGCTACCTCTGGCAGGTCACCAGACCACGTGGTGGGAGCTAAAACATGCAGTGCCTGTCATGACCTCTGCTTAGGGCACATCTGCCAAGACTCCACTTCCCAATAGGCATGTGACCATCATGAATGTCACGGGGCAGGGAAGGGTTCTCCTCCAAAAGAGGGAGCAACGTGAATATAGTCAGTTCTCCTATCCATGGGTTCTGCATCCATGGAATCAACCAACCATGGATCAAAAATATTTTTTAAAAAATACTGCATCTGTACTGAATGTGTACAGATTTTTTCCTCATTATTCCCTAATAATGACATACCATTTACATTGTATTGTGCATTGTAAGTAACCTAGAGATGATTTAAAGTATATGGGAGGGTGTGCACAGGTTATATGCAAATGCTACACCACTTATATAGCAGGGACTTGAGCATCCTTGGGTTTTGGTATCTAGGGGAGATCCTGGGACCAGTCCCCCACGAACACTGAGGGGCAGCTGTGTTTACTGAAATAATGGCCTGTCACATGAAAAGAGATTTGAAGATCTGAGACCAGTTATTGTTTAAAAATCAGTTGTGTGTCTCATTCACCTTTTTAACCCATGCAGTGCCTGACCGTAGATGCCCAGTGGTCAGTTGTTGACTTGAGTAGACTGGAGTCAAACTTGGCCTCCAGAAATGCATTGGGAGTTAGGGGGCAAAGGATGGAACATACCTTAGCAGCTCTTCTTCCAAGATATTTCTTCTTCCAAGATATTTGTGGCTATGTCGGCCGATCCAGCTGCTCTCTGTTGGGTGTCGGCAGTGAATGTTTCACAGAATTCCACCCACTATTTGTAGGAGTTGGGCAGAACTGAGCTGTTAAAGGCTGGAAACTTTGATAGTGAATAATAACTAGTGTGCTTCAGTTTTGAAAACTTAATACACGTTTGTACATTTAAAATAAAGCTATGAAAATAATTTGGTTTGTTGGAATAGGTTAAGTTTTTTTATTTTTAAAAAGGTTGAAACGCATTTTAAATAAAGGACTAATTGAAATGGGAAGATTATTTTTGGAAAAGAAAGAGGAATGTTTATTTAGCAATCCAGTGATGTACCTATGGAAATGTAATTATTATCTTTTTTGATTAAAGAAGTGAAATGAACACCTAGAAACAATTTGGACTAAAATAACTCTTTCATTTTTATGGTGCCATCTTATATTAAGTGTGACTTTTTGCTCTTGGAGGTAGTTTTCTCCGTTATCTTTCTTTTTCCCTCACAGCCAGCCCGAGCAGTCGTGGGGGTGGAAAGTGTCACCACCACTTTCCACCCCCACAGGACACTTTCCACCACCCACGCAGGACAAAGGTCCAGGGAGGGTGGAGACTTGCCCACGATCAGGCAGCAAGGCTAGAAGCAGAGGTGGCCTCCAGGCCCTGTGTGCAGGTTCAGAGAGTGTGGACTTAGAGAGGGACGCTCAGCTGGGCCTGAGAGTGGGCAGGCAGCATGTGGACAAGTAAGATCTTAACGAGGGAAAAGGCAGCAACTTCTACCCCAGCCTGTGTTCATCTAGCAATTAGTGTCCACCAGGAATGAGGCTCTGTATGTGGGCACAGGGTGTGGGGAGTGGGCCATGCAGGGGCAGTGGGAAGATGAATCACACATGTCACCAGCCTCTAAAAGCTGGTAAAGACTCCAGGAAGCATGAAGAAGGTGACCATCTGGTACAACCCAGTAGGGCCCCTGCAAAGGCATAAATAAGCTCAACTTGCTAACTCTTGCCCTAGGATTATCATGGAATTAATAAGACAAGCTGTATGTGTTAAGTATTTTAAATTTTAAAAACTTATCTCTCATATATATATATATGCACACACACACACATATATATGTATATACACACACACATACATGTGTGTGTGTGTATGTGTGTGTGTGTGTGTGGATGAAGATTGCATTATATGCCGGGCATGGTGGCTCACGCCTGTAATCCTAGCACTCTGGGAGGCTGAGGCAGGAGGATCACTCAAGGTCAAGAGAGTTCAAGACCAGCCTGAGCAAGAGCAAGACCCCGTCTCTACTAGAAATGGAAAGAAATTAGCTGGACAACTAAAAATATATAGAAAAAAATTAGCCAGGCATGGTGGCACATGCCTGTAGTCCCAGATACTCAGGAGGCTGAGGCAGGAGGATCGCTTGAGCCCAGGAATTGACTCAGTTCCTGCGAGCTAGCCTGACGTCATGGCACTCTAGCTCAGGCAATAGAGCAAGACTGTCTCAAAAAAAAGATTGCATTACCCTCCTGAAATTGTGCTACCTGAACCTCTGGGTTTTCCTTATCACAGAGGCTCTCTGTACCTTGGGTTGGGCCTTCTCCTCCTCAGGGTTCCTGGGCATCCTGTAAGAACTAGAGAGAGAAATTAATGAGGTGAGCTGTGTGCTTGGATTAGAAGGTACCAGAAGCATGATGGAACTCGGCAATTTGAGTAGAAATGTGAAATGATCTGCCCTGATGCCCAGGACAGAGGCCCGAGTGGGAGCTCAGTTGCTCAGGGCAGACAGTTGGGAACTGTGGCACTGGCACAGATGTGCAGCTACCCGGGCCTGACCCTTGTCCGAGGGCCTGACCAGACCTGGGTACCCTGAGTGGAATTCAGGGAGTCTGTGAACGTGGAGGGGAAGCATTTAGATTTTTATTTCCATTAACTTCTAAATGAAATTGAGAATTTCCTTTAATTATGAGTTTGGGCTACACATCACGTGAGTACTGTCTGTCACCACTAGAAACTACAGGTGCTTTCATATGACATTACAGTGATTGCATACATCTCAGAGTGACAGTTATACTTGTTAGTACTTTGGAATTACAGCAGTTGATAAACCATAGGTCTTATTAGTTAGCATATTAATAAATGAGCATGTATTTTACTGTATCATGTCAAAATTATTTTGAAAACAATATTTCTTTTTTTTTCCCCTAAAATAATGGAATGCTTCACGCATTTTCGTGTCATCCTTGCACAGGGGCCATGCTAATCTTCTCTGTGTTGTTCTAATTTTGGTGCTGCCAAAGTGAGCACCAATATTTCTTTATTACTGCTTTCTTTTGTGTTTTCTGTATTTAAAACCATTCTGTGTAATCCTAGCACTCTGGGAGGCCGAGGCAGGCGGATTGCTCGAGCTCAGGAGTTCGAAACCAGCCTGAGCAAGAGCGAGACCCTGTCTCTACTATAAATAGAAAGAAATTAATTGGCCTACTAACATATATAGAAAAAATCAGCCGGGCATGGTGATGCATGGCTGCAGTCCCAGCTACTTGGGAGGCTGAGGCAGGAGGATCACTTGAGCCCAGGAGTTTGAGGTTGCTGTGAGCTAGGCTGACGCCACGGCACTCACTCTAGCCTGAGCAATAAAGCGAGACTCTATCTCAAAAAAAAAAAAAAACATTCTGGAAAAGAGTCCAGGGGTCTCACCAGGCTGCTGAAGGGTTCATGGCACACAGAGTTAGGAACTTCTGCTTAAGTCTTGTTTAGACTCTTAAGTTATTAGAAAACAGACTCCTTAATATGACAGGTAACATCATCTCTACCCCACCAGAGGGCTTGTGTTGATTTTTTTCAAGCAATATACAATAACATTATTTCAAGAATGCCATTTTTAAAAGCTCTTTTTTGAAAAGGAAACAAACTACACTGGGCTCATTCTTCTTCCTTCCTCCCTTTCTTCCTCTTTTTCTGTCTGGACCCAAACACAGATGGGCAACAAACACGGCTTCCCGAGGCCGGGAAGGCAGCCCTGGGCCACACGTGGGTATGGCCTGCTGAGCCTGGTGTTCAGAGGTGTTCTTGGTGGTTTTCTGGGAGCACCTGTTTAACCCTTTCATTACAAAGAAGGGAACAGGGAGGGCAGGGGCAGGATGACATCTGAGGTCTGTGCAGCGGGCCTCTCCCAGCGCTCTGGGTTTTGGGTAAACAGAACCCATCTTAATGGCTTTTTAAACATTGCTGGGCCCCATTCCCTCCCACCGTTCCTGTCTTAGTCCCTTTTTATGTCACTAGGAAATATTGGGAAGAGAAGAACCCTCAGTGTAGTTAAAGAAATTAAAACCCTCTCAGGAAAGATAATAGAATATTTACAATATTGTCTTAAATTCAAAGCAACAGTTGTTTCCAAGCTCCACGCAGGTTTTATGATGGTTTGTATCACTTACCTTTCCGCTGAAAGTTGGCGAAAATAAGCTGGTACCAGAGAGCGTAGTCCTGGCTCTTATGAGTTAAATTCACAAGAGTGTGGTGGTGGCGTGCGTTTATCGCAGGGTAGAAGTAGCTAGTTTTCTACCAAGTGGTTTGTGCCTGAAGAGCCATTGCTTACTACTGACTGATTTATGGGTTTGTTTTTCACCAGTGAATTGGAAAAAAATGCATTTTTTCCACCTTTGATCATGCTGATGCTTTGCTGCAGGACAGGAAGTCGCCAGCGTGCATGCGTGGAGTTACTGTGACACTGAGCTCAGGGGAGCAGTGGCTTCTGGGCTAAGAGTCCTTTAGTGCTGTGCCCATGGCCAGTAGGCACTTTGCATTCACCCGCAGCAGCTTACGATAAACAAACACGAGGACCCAGGAACAGTGAGATCCGCTCAGAAGAGCCAGGACTGAGCACCACCTGCGCCAGGCTGCTCAAGCCTAGAGGGAAAGCGAGAGGCAGTGGAATGGATGTGACAACAGCTCCTCGGTAGGGTGGGGGGACCCCAGGATGGGCAGAGGACGCTGGCCAGGCCTGGAGAGGGGACCCACAGGCATCCAGAGCACTTCCTCAATCCAGATGTTTCCCCATTGCCAACATGGTCACCCCTCCCTTTCGCCTAGCTCTGGACAGTCTACAACGTGGTGATGAATGGGGTGGGTTATTTAAGGGTATTAAACGAAAAATGGTGCGCCACAAAGGAGCAGTCCATTGTCCATTCTGCTCTAAGCAGTGAGTGTCTTTCCCCTGTCCCGGGGCCACAGAACACAGGCCAGAGGAAATGGATAGGCACCCACCAGGTGACATGCCTCGAGGAGGAGGCAAGCCCTCCAAGAGAGCCCAGGGACACCAGCAGCACTCTTGGAGCCAGACTCGGCAAGCACCTAAGCCAACGTGGGTAGCAGTTAGAGCCTCTCGATGTCAGGGGGAATACACAGGGGGACCCCAGAGGTGGGTCCAGGCTGGACTCACATTGGCTGTCCTTGGCCTGGCTAACAATGTCAGCAGTTCCTTGGGGACAAAGAACTAGGAAGTAACCTAAGAATGTGCTTTTTGGAAGTCTTGCCCATAACTCTGTAGGGTGAATCCATCCATCAGAGTCCGTCACAGAGGGGGCTGCGGACACTCCCAGCAAAGTCCTTTGCTGGCGTCAGAGAGGCCCAAGCAGCGACCCCACCCACGCAGGTAGCTGCGCCAGGCAGAACTGCCCAAGACCTGAGCCAAGAACATGGACCTGGAGTGGGAACAGTCACACTGCACACCCCCCACGAAGTTTTAATGAGCCTGTTTTGTCTCAATGCACCACGCATTTCAGGTCCTGTCAGCCACCCTGTGGTCTCACAACAGCCCCTGGAGGCAGGGATGGAGGGAGGGTTGCAGGTGTGAATGAGAAAAGGCAGGGCCACGTCCGTCCACACCCTGGAAAGCAGGGCTCGCACCAGAGGCCGGTCAGACAGGCCTTGGTCTTGGCCCCTGCGCCTGCAGGATTGGAGCCTGGGTTTTCTTGCACTGAGGACAGAGCCATCCTTCGGGACAGACCCACGTTGGCGGAGTTCTCAACCTGAACGTACAAAGCCAGGATGCAGATTTGCTCACTTCCAACAAACGAGTGTTCAACTGTCATTGTCTCAAGGGCCAGTGATGTCCCACCGTGCAGAGCCAGCCTCTTCTCTGCCTGCAGTCAGGCTACTGGGCAGCCAGTTCGTAATCAGAGTGCCAGTTTACAGATGTGGAATGAGACACAGAGCTGTCCCTGTGTGGTCGGCCCTAGAGGACTTGCTGGGCACTTCGGTCAGGTCCTCTCATGCAAGCCTGGGAGCCGTGCATGTGTACACTTATAAAATGTGCTTTGTTAGAGGAGTTTAATAATTTAAAATAATGCATTAAGGCAAATTTTAAAATGTACGATGTCTTTTTTTTTATTCTGTGCATTTATTTATTTAAAGTGTATTTCTGACAAAAAAAAAAATGAGACTACATGTCTAAATACGAGTTTCTGGGAAGAGCATCCCACGCCAACAGGAAAGTCTCAACAGCAGAATTTCTGGGGCCCCAGAGCACATTTCTATCTTGTCCTGGATTTGTCAAGGATGCTCAGCGTCAGTGCACGCTGCAGGGGCCGCTTGCAGCGCAAAGGTAAATTCTTGCCTGTGGCTGGATCTAAGCCAGCAGAGGAAGGTGACCTCCGGCCAGTGTGTCCCTCATTTCTGCCTGGAATCGTCAAGCTGCAACTCGGCTTTGAAAATACTTTCCTTCCATAGCCAGAAAAGCCACAGGCTGTTCTTCATGAGTGTCTGTTTCTGTTTGTCACACTCCTCCTGCGTGTGCATCTTCTGTGACGGGCCCTGTCCCTTCTTGTCTGCGTGGTTCTCGGCTTTGTGTCTGCGGGGCGTGCGTGCTCTCCTTGTGCTGTAGCCACCTTCGCCTCTGCATGTTAGCATGCCCTCAAGGAAAAAGAAAGGGATATTGCTTTTCTGGCTCTATGGACTAGGTTAGTGTTCTCAACTGGAAAAAAAAAAAAAAAATAGTTTCCTTCACCCAGTCTAAACTAAATAAAACTCATAGCCCCCACCCTCAAACTTCCCAGAAGTACCAATTTAAAGTTTCAGACTGCAAGAGAAAGGTGAATTTTTAAAAATTAAGTCTGATTGGGAATGAGTAATCCTGCCCTGGTTCTGGGAGGACAGCAGGGGCATCATTGAAAACTCCCGTCCACCCTGGGGATGTGGGAGGGCCTGTCATGCGCCAGCTACGAATTTGAATTTTAAAAAATCTGTTTTACTACAACTCACGTACGAAATGCATCTTACATCGGGACCCAGTGTTACAATACGCAGGTGATGCGTCATGAAGCAGTTCTTACCTTCACCACGTGAGATGCCTTGATACTTTCCATTGTTTTGTTTTTAATGCTGGTCGTGACCAACTAAATTAATTTCATGACTCTCTACTTGATCATAACCCATAGTTTTAAAAGCCCTGGAATAAAGTGTAGGGAAACAGCTCCTGTTCTGAGCAGGAGACGATTTCTGGGAGCTGTGCAGGGCTGAGCCCAGGGTGGCCACCCACACGTGGCCGGGATTTCAGGGTGTGGCACACCGAGCACGCCACACGGTAGGTGGGCACCTGTTTGCCTGCCTTCTTAGAACAACTCAGTTTTAAATGAGTCGTTGAAATAAGATATTGCCATTTCTATTAACTAAACCAACAAATAAATCGACCATTCTTAACCTGGGGTCTAAGAACAGACTTCAGGTGTGTGAAATGTTATGTGCGTACATAGGGTGGGAGGAGGGCAGGAGTTTTCATTAGATTTTCAAGGTATTAGGGAATGAAGAAAAGGTTAAGACCTTTTGCCCTAGCTTACAAATGAAGTTTCTGATATTCTTAGAAAACAGTAAGTAAAAAGGTGGACGGTGTTAGCATTCGTGGCTGTTCTTCTGGTGGCCCTCCTGGTAGCATGTCCTCCTTCTTTCTTTACCTTGTTCCTGTCATGCCCTCATCCAGCCAGGCTCCCCAGGCTGGCAGAACCACGGCACTCGGGCAGCCCCCTGCGCCGCTGGCCACTGTCTGGGCTTGGCGGCTCAGGAGCGCACCGCCCCGCCCTTCCTTCGGTGGGAGCCAGAGAGGCCTTTTCTGTTTGCCCCAAGCCCCTCCGTGTGGAACAGGATGCTGGCTGCTCTCAGGTTTAACTCCTAGGTAATCACAGCTTCCTTGCTCTCCATTGTTCCTAGAAGCCCTCTATACATCCTTGCGGAAAATCCAGTGGATTCTCTGGACGTTAATCTGCCACAAATGAGAAAGTCGCGTTCCCAGGCCGTAAAACCAGGCGGTTAGGGCCGCGGCGTGGGTGTGCAGCCTGCACCCTTGCACAGGGGCCACGGTGATTTCATGTTCTGCTGTCACCAGCTTGAAATTCTTAATCACTTTTTAATAAGCTGCCCCATATTTTCATTCGGCAGCGGGCCCCTAAATGACATAGCCACAGTCCTGGTCATTAGACCATTGTGCCTTTGTTTGGAAAAGTAATTAAAGACCCACTGAGTAGACCACAGTGACTCGGTAGAGGGCCGCACACTTTATATAAACAAGAAACAAAAAACAATACTCCACGTTTAGAGTCTAAGAAGTGTGCACAGACCCGAGGCTGCTGGCAGGAGTTATTTATGGAGTATTTTGTAGTTTCTAAGTGCTTTGAGAGTCACCAGTCAGTTCTGGGCCTGAGTTGGGTCTGTGAGAGCACCAGTCCTTATAAATTCCTTATTTATTGAGTTTCTGCTGTTGGGCCTGCCAGCACTTCCTCATTTTATGTAG
This sequence comes from Mirza zaza, assembly GCA_008750895.1. Lineage (NCBI taxonomy): Eukaryota > Metazoa > Chordata > Mammalia > Primates > Cheirogaleidae > Mirza > Mirza zaza. The sequence continues at coordinate 48,880 of VSMD01079317.1, read as the reverse complement.
GTAGACACAATTGCCTTCGATTCTTGGAAAGTTTTGTTTAGGCATAGAATCGTAGTATTTGAGTTGGAAAGAAGCTTTTAGAGCACATCCGACTTGCCGAGGCCCAGAAACCCGCCCAGGTCACATCGCTAGGTGGGTGAGAGGCCAGGACCCAAATTCAGGTCCTCCAACTTCGAGTCCAGCGTGCGGCCTGCCGTGCACCGCCGTGCTGGCATTGGTGACTGCGCACACCACATGCCGGGACTTGACTTGGGGCTGCTCCGAGTCATTACAGTAGACATTTACAAACTAGCTATAAATTTTGTTTATGGTTGTTGTAAGCAAGCAGTGGCCCATTTTAGAAAATGAAAACTAACGAGGGAACTCAATATCTGAAACAGACATAGGTCCAACTGCTGCAGTTCAAGGGGAAGAACAGGCGAGAGATGAGGTGAGAGCTGCCCAGTGCCCAGGGAGCTCGGTTCGGAAAGCCAGGTGTTTGGACGCTGGGCTCTGCGGACACGTCAGGGCGCAGCCAGCGAGCAGGGGCTGGTGAGGGGAGGTCTTGTTTGCACTGGAAGGTCCCTCCGGCAACAGTGGGGGACACCCTCAAGGGGGACGCCCAGAAGGATGTTACAGCAGTTCATGCATGCGGGGGTGAGAGCGGGCACACCGCAGTGGCCTTCAGAACCGGAGAGCCGAGGATAGAGGTCAGAAACACAGTCAGCACTTCCCGCTGACCACGTAGGTGTGAGGGACAGGGGCCCCGGGGCAAGATGCCAGTGCATTCCCTACCTTGGGCAGGTACAGGCAGGGGGCTGCAGGTGACTTCTGGGTGTCCAGCACCCCTTCTGCCTGTCCGAGTGTGACTTTGCTTCTGTTCCATATCGCATATCGGGGCAGCCAGGACTTGTATCAAAAGAACTGGAGTGAACCACAAGGGTCCCTGACAGAGCCCTGGACAGACCTCAGACTGGGACGTCTGAACAGGAATGCCCCGGGGACTTCTGGCTGCTGCCCACCTTTTAGAGATGTGCGGCTGAGGACCACGGTGAAGAAACAGGAGCAGCCTCGTAAATAGATACTGTCATGCAAATCTGTCAGAGCGCACGCAGGGGAAGGCAGGAGGGGGAGCCTTTGCCTGTCCTACTCTCTCATCTAACATCTGTCTCTGCAATCTTGTCACAAGGCAGGCATTAATATGTGTATATTTTTATTACCATATGAGACATAACATGAAAAAGCACCTTGAAAACTATAAAGTACAGCTGGCTTAAATTTTAATACTACTAGTAATGAAGTTGGATCTCCAGTTTCAACTTAGAAAAATGAAATGTCCCAGAAGTTTGGTAAGAGCTCATTCTTTCTGAATTTTTGAAAAAGAGTTCTACTTGGACACCTCTCAGTTTGCTTGTCAGGAAACTAGTATCCATCCCTGAGCTGTGGGGTGCTGCTCACAGACAAGGCCCTCTGCTGCAGGATGTGGATTCTTTGCTACAAGATCACAGAAACACGTTTACCTAGGAAAATCATGCCTAATGGGAATGGAATTTTCCAATTGTATATATATGTCGTCAATTTACAAGGATTTGAGGAGCCTTCGGATTGCTGGCTTTCATGGGTGTACAATATGCCCATGAGATAACTCAGCTCTGAAACTTTATTTGGAGGACAAATTCACTGAGGCTTTGAAAACTTGTAGTAACTGGACATGAACTTGTAAGACGGAGGGTGGGGAGGGAGCGGGAATACGGTGGGTGGGCCCCGGAAGCACTGGTTCCAGGCACTGGCAATTCCAGCTGCTCTGGGGCCTGGGCGGCCAGCTCAGGGGGCTGACGCAGAGGGAGTGAAGGAAAGAATGTGAGTGAGTGCTGAAAACCAGAAAGCCCTACAAATGCTTAAGCCATTCTGATGTAAGGTGGTGCTACCGATTTCAAGGTCTGCAATTTCTAGAGAAGTATCGAGAAGTTTCTGAAGGGTGTTGGAGGATAGCACGAGTTTGTTTTTCAAATTTGTAAGACCACTTGTTGTATTGCGTGCAGAATTAAGGAGAACTCCCAGGCATAGTCTCTGGCCTTGTGAACCTTAAGGCAGTGAGAGGCCAGCCACGGGGCTTGAGTGGGGTCGGGGAGTGGCGTGGGGACATCCGTCCACTGAGGACTTGAGCACTTGCTCGTGCTCGTGGTGGAGCTCTGTTCAGAGTTTCATAAGTGACAGCTGGAGAATGACCAGAGACACCAACATACAAAGACCGTTTTCTCGAGAATGTGCACATTTGAATGCATGTTACTGATTTTACCTTAATGAGGCAGAGCCCTGATCTAGCTCCTCAGTCCCAGGAAGCCCAAAGCCCTCTCCAGCAGGTCTTACTCTGACTCTTATCACAGAGAGCAGTGCTCGGACGGGAGCCCAATCCCGCCTGCCTACTTAAAATTTACCGTTTTGTGTGACAACCCTCCCGATCCAAAATTGGGGAATTTTGGAGTTTCCTTTTGGATCTGAACTGGCCAACTCACTTTTTAAAATTCCCTCATTTCTATTCACTTTCTTACATCTCCTTTCAAAAATGGTTTACATTACAAGCAGAATCATCTTTCCCTACCTTATCCCTCACTTTCTCTAGCAAGGCCTTTTATTTCTTTTCTCCACGGCTTCGTAACCATCTTTGTTTCTAACCGCCAGGTGTAACTCACGGTGTACCTTGCTTCAACACGCTTGCATCTGCCGTGCGTGCTCGTGCCTGCTCCTTGGAGCACAAAATTCCCCCAACATTGGAAACCAGAGTTGAAGACAGAAGTTAAACAAACCTAGAAAGCTTGAGGAAATGGAAATGTATAAAATTGCCAATTTGGGGAGCTTTGGGGAGCTGAAGGGAGCTTTGCTGTCTGTTAGTCGAGCTCCATCATTTTGAGCCCAAAGAAACTCAGCGACAAAGCGGGGTGGGGGGAGCACTTTGGGGTTGGCCACATCACTGTCCAAGGTTATGTTAAATTGTAGCATAAAGGTCACAACAATTCTACATTTACTAATTGGTTTTTACATTGCGATGTTTCAGTTTTTTTTTTTAACAAATGGAGCTAAAAGCTGCAGAATGTTAATTTATAAGACATTGGCAAGGACTCAATACGAGAAGAATCCATAGAAGTGCTAATAAAACAGTCCTTTTGCATTTAATTTTCCAGTTCAAAGGCGTCTTAGACCTTATCTAATCCAACTTTTTGCATGTGAAGAAATTGAATCCCTGTGTAGAAATGCTGTAATAATACTTTAAGGCCACAGAATTAGTTAATATGATTTCTTGATTTTGTGTCTCTGTAAAATTAAGCATAGAGAAGAACTCATTTTGAGAAAATGAGCTGAGATGAGAGGGTAGGGGAAGAAACCTTCTTTCTGATACATCACTTTACCCCAGGTAACCCCATCTTAGTCCATTTTCAGTTGCTATGACTGAATACTTGAAGCTAGGTAATGTACAAAGAAAGGGAATTTATTCCATCTTGTCCTGGGGGCTGGGAAGTCCGAGGTCGAGGGGCACATCTGGAGAGGGCCTTCTTGCTGGTGGGGATTCCAGAGTCCCAGGGCTGTGCAGGGCATCACAGGGTGAGGGGACTGATGGTGCTAGCACAGGTCTCTCCTTCTCCTCTTTATAAAGCCACTTATGCCCTACCCTTGGGACCTCATCTTACCCTGATCACCTCCCAGAGATCCCACCTCTCAAATACTATGGTGAGATTTCCCACCCTCTTAATACTGTTAAATGAGGATCAAATTTCAGAGGGACAAACATATAAACCATAGCACCCCCAAGCTCCACCATCTCAGTAATCAAGTTTTCCAAGCAGCGTTATCAAATCCTTGTCTCCTATGGGAAGTTTTGGCATCTTCGATGTTGACTGTGCTGAGTACAAGGCCACCCTTGACCCGATGGAGGGTAGGCATCTCCAGATGAGGGCTGGGTTCTTTCCATGTGCTGCAGAGGCTGGAACCCCAGACCAGGAAAGGCCCAAGGGGCCACATACATGCAAACACCAGCCCTGGCATGGTAGGTTCCACTCACGTCCTCACTCCTGCTGACGTGCTGTGCCTGGGACATTCCATCACCTTTCCAGAGCAGAGCCAGGAGGGAAGTGTTGGGTCCTCACCCCTGGACCCAGAACAGCTAGCAGCAGAGAATTGACACTGGAGGCAGAGACAGGTAGGTTCAAGTTCAGATGAACACCTGGCTTCCAATGACAACTCCTCTACCTGCAGTTTTCCTACCTGTGAAATGGGAACACTAGCATTGAGCTTATCAGGGGTTGTGAGAATTGAATGACACAGTTCATGTAAGCACTTAGCTCAGTGCCGGGCACACAGCAAGGGCAGACATAAAGATTGGATGAAGACGGGAGAAGTTGGGGCAAGAAGCTTTTCAGAAATCTCTCCAGTCATCAGACACAGCAGCAAAGCTATTGTAGCTGAGACCCTACACAAGATTTAGAGCAGCATGAATTCTTTAGTGTCTAAGGACTTAGTCCTCTGATCCTTTAGCTAGTTTAATATTTAAGTGTTCCTATTGCATCATTTTATGATTTAATGATCTGGCCATAAAGGCCAGATGTGACATGTACCACTGTATGTCAACATCCGCCCTTCTAAACAACAGACAAAAAATAGCTCACAGAGCAAAACTTTTCTAATTTTGGAGGTAAAAAGCCCTGGGTTTAAAGAAAAGTAATTTTCCACCTCACACTTTAGAAACATTTAACTTAATTTAAATGTAATTAACATTTAAATTAGGAGTTTTAAACTTCAGTTGCACATTTCCATCTATTTTTTCACAAAATTCTCAGGCTGCCCAGAACCTGTGAGCACTGCGTGGAAAATGCAGGATTCAGGCTCAGCCACCCCCGACTGTAGGACAAGATTTTTATCTAACTCTCTATCCTACTCTTGGGGTGTGTGTTAGAGCCTAACTTCCAGCAGATTTCTAATTCTTAACACTTTCTTAAACATTTAATTCTTTTTTCCAGCAGTCTTTAAACACAACTTTTACAAATACTTTTTTCCCTTAGTATTTTTATGGCTTTTTCTGTCCCTGTTGCATTTTAATAATAATAATTATCCATTTCTCCTTATCTTTAAGGCCTCTTTTTTCATATTCAATTTCTCCAAGAAGTTAAATCTCCTTCAAATCAGAGGAGAGGCCCGGTGGGCTCAGCTCAGGGTGGGCGAGTTCCCTAACCCTGCTCACTGGTTTCCTCTTCCGTAAATGCAGAAAATAGCACCTACGGGTTGTTGCCAAGTTAAGTGATGCTTCTAGCAGGTACTCAGTGACTGGGGGCTTTCTTTAATCATTAACAATAACTATTGCATTATTATTTAGAGTTTTAGGCTAGCAAAGTAGGACCGTGGCTCCTTTTCCTAAACTGTGTTCCCACTGGCCACTTGAATGGTCCTTTCTGTCTCCACCAAGCATCTGAGTGAGGGCAGGTGACTTGCATGCCACTCTCCACTGGGACTCTCACTGGCACCCCTGGAGCTTTGAAAAAAATCAACTCTGCTCCCCACCAGGAGCTGATCCACACTGTAACAATGGCCATCAGTTCTTTTAGCCCCTGGTCAACATCTTCCAGCCCACAGCTTTCTTTGAATGTGTTCAAAGGTCCCGGACCCCTGGTCAGCATGCCTGAAATCTTAGGTTTAGGCAGTATTTTCTGGTGCCTCCACCTGGCAAACAGTAGTGATCACTCATAAACCTATTAAAAGCAATTAAAGACATTTCTTCCTTTACTTAATGCATATTTATTGAATGTCTGCTTCGTGCCAGGCACGTAGGTACCAGGGCTTATAGGATGACTAGAAGTGATTCCTCACCTCTAGGTCACCTGGCAGAAAGAGGAACATAATCCACAAGTCCTTGCAGGGCAGCGCGATGCTGCTGGAGGTGTGGTCAGCTAGCTAAGCCAGTCCCTCACAATTTTAGAGAAACTGGTTTTCCAGCCACACCCCCAGCCCCACCCCAGGGTTCCACTGAACAGCTGTAGTTTAGGGAATAGCTCTTCATTCTGTGTCAAGGAATCCCCCAGTGAAACTGCAGCATACGCACTGTCGACCTAAAAGGAAGAGGCTGAAGCACAAAATATGACTTAAAGTGTTCACTTGAGCCAAAGTAAGGACAGCTGCCCGGGAGACTCAGACCCACGTAGCCTTGGCTATGAGCTTCGTCTGACCTTTGTAACAAGCAGGTTTATGAAGGCAGAAGAGGAGACAGGGAGTGGGCTGCTGCAAAGTTGTTTGTCAGGACTCAGTGGTTTACGGAAATAGCATTGATCAGTGATTGGCGATGCATCCTGAAGCTATAGGGCATGGGTTATAGTGTCTGCATGGCATTATTGGGTTAATTTATAGCTACCTCTGGCAATAGCAAGCAGTTTCAAGAGATGAATACATGGCTCAAAGTGGGGAATAGAATGTGATCAATGCCTCATTTTAATGTCTCTCTAGGCCTGATAATTTAAAAGGACTTTCGTTCCTCAGATAAAAGTTCTTTTCTTTTCTCGAGACCACTCCCTTCTGGAGTAGCCCAGGATCTAAACTTTAGAATCAAGGGATGTATCCACGACCCCAAAGTGTTTCCTTAATGAACCTCCCATCACATGCACCCACCCATGCCACCCCTGGGACACATGACACCCATTCGACTTTGCCACACAGAAAATACACAAATATTACGGTCATAGCAGCTGTTTGAAGCTTCTCAGGTGTGTTCTCTTGGGTCCTGGGAGCTACATCAGGTGTTGGTTGTGGCAGTCACACTGTCCCCAGCTCAAGTAGTTCCCAGGTCTTGCCCAGTCTTCTGCCCTGGGAGCTGAGTAACACCAGCTTCCCTATTGGAAACCGCCCCCAGCAGCTCCTGAGCGTCCAGCTGCTCCTCCTGCCCAGGACAGAACAGGCTACCACGTGAGGCCTCCACTGTGCGTCCGTGGCCCATTTTCATCCTTGACCCATAAAAGAAGAATGTCGTATGCCACCGACAGTGGTGACAAAGCTGACTGATTTAGAAGCTAAACTAGGTCTATTAGGAGTTCACCCCTTGGATCTGAGGAATGTTTTGGAGTCTGAAAAGTGTCCTCACCAAATAAGATAAGGAATTCTTTGAAGCTATGGAGTCTTATGTTGTTGTTCTTGTTTCATCTCAGTGTTCCAGCACCTGACGCGGTGTTGGGTACATGGACAACACTCAGGAAAGGCAGTGGTGTGGCATTTAATAGTCGAGAGCTCAGGTGCTGAGAGCACTGGGCCCATCCCAGCTGTGCTACGTGTTAACTGTATGACCATGGGCAACATACTCACTCATGGGGAGGTTGTTTTGGTAGTAGGAGGATGTGCTTGGTCAGTTGACAAATATTTAACATGCTTAGAGTAGGGTTGGCAGACAAAAGCAAGTAAAAAATAAATATGATGTCTTAGTCCTTTTTGTGCTGCTATAACAGAATATGTGAGACTGGGTAATTTATAAAGAAAAGGAGGTTATTTCTTACAGTTCTGGTGGCTGGGAAGTCCAAGGTCAAGGGGCTGCACCGGCGGGGCCTTCTTGCTGTGTCATCCGTTGGAGGAAGGCAGAAGGGCAAGAGAGTGTGCAGGTGTGCGAGAGGTGGGGGATGAATCGTCCCTTTATCAGGAACGCCTCCTGCAATAGTGGCTCTAATCCATTCATGGGGCAGAGAACTCACGACCTGATCACCTGGTAAAGGCCCACCTCTCAACACTGTCGCACTGGGGATTAAGTCTCCAACATACCAACTCTGGGGGGATCTCTGGGCCTCGGCAGCTGACCTCAGAGGGAGCCGGGGTGGAGCTGATGGGGCTTGGTCATGGGTTGGCTGTGGGGGTGATGGAAGGAACGGGGGCAGGATTGATACCCGGGGTTCTGGCCTGTGCAGCTCGCCAGAGGGGAGCCTGGAGAGGCACGTGCTTGGGCAGGAGGACGGTAAGTCCTCTCCAGACCAAGTCGAGTCTGTGGGCCAGGCAGGCCGTGCAGCAGGAGTCTGCTGCTGGGGGTGGGAGGTGGCATTTTGGCATCATCTGCATAGAGTTGGCATTTGGGCCTAGGGATAAAAAGATACTAAGGTGCCCGTGGAGCCCTTAGACTCCTTCAGCACCATAAATTCAACAGACACAACGGAGAATGTGAAAAATAGTCAAAGCAAGGATCTCCCAGTATGCCTATGTTTTTAGTGGAATTTTTGCTGGCCAAGAAAGTGAAGGGACTAGATCTCCCAGCTCAGCGGCATTGGCAGCGCGTGTTAAACATGTAGCTCACATGGGCACGCCATGGCAATTGCTTCTGTTGAGCATGTTACAGGCCATCGGGTTGTCACCAGGCCAGTGAGCTCCGAAATGTCTCCTCATGTCCTCTGCTCAGATTGGCTGCTTCTTGCTAATAGCGCTTGCAGACAACAGCGATTCTCTTGCAGTTCCTCTGCCACCACTGTCACCCAGGGGTCCCTGTGCCCTTTTCAACAAGCACGATTGCATTCGACATAAACCATGGGATGAGTGATTTGTGATGCGTGACCAGAAAGTCACGGCACTGACTACTTTGCCTCGCGGTATAATGTTTCATGTATATAGTTACACCTCATATTGCCCTCCCTGTTTTTTAAGCGCATATAGATAGATAAACATGAAAAGTGGGTAGAAGCTAAGCTTGGCAAAGAGCTGGAGTGTAAAGCTAAGTCGTGTGACCCCCACTGTCCTGCCCAGTGGCAGGTGGGCAGTCCGGTGCTAGTGGGGGTGTTAGAACGGAGTTCTGAATCGAAGGTCAGCTGAGTGAGAAAGAGAAGCACTTGGCCATTACATGCCAGGGGAAGAGCAAATCACGAACGCCTTACAGACTTCGTGTGAAAGTCCTTGGCTTTGCACTTAGGGTACCATGGTGTGCCGTGCAGTGTTGCCCGTACCCAACACCCTATCAGATTAGAAAGTGCTCGAAGCAGCATGGGCAGTGGGCGGTGGGAGATGGGGACAGCTCCGAAAGACCTGGCCTCAAGTTCTAGTTCCATTGCTTCTGAGCTATACAGCCGCAGGCAGGCAGCCTCCCATCTCTCTAAGCCTCAGTTTGCTCATCTGTAAAATAGGACAACACATCATTCTCCTTATGGAATGTTTTGAGGCCAAATGTATTAATTCCTGTGATTAATATCTGTTAAACAGTTGTAGCCAGGATGGGAGAACAAAGAATTGTCCCTCTGTCCTGTCCTGGGCCCTTGTGACCTCTCTCTGTGGCCACTTACTGTGCAAGGCTGGTCACCCAACATCCAGCCCAGCCCAGGCCACCACTATCAGATGGTGTCAGTACTATCTTAAGGGAAGATTGTTCAGTGAATGCAAGGAAGTTCCTTTCACAAAAGAAGGGAATCTTTTCAAGTAAATTTCTGTAAGTTGCCATTTGAGAACAATGCATATACTTTGTCTTCTTGAAACGGCTAACTTTTGTAGAAAGAATAATTGCGTTCTTGAAATGTCTTGATGTTGAGCATTTCTCTGCGTGGTTAACTTGGAAATATGTAGCATGATATTGTTTTGTTATATTTTTGGAGTTCTGGGTGGGAGGGGAGGGGTTCCCACAGGTAAAAAGACATTATATTAATTGATTTCCACTTTTTTTTTTTTCTGCCTCTCATTTCAGAACGGTTTGATCACCACTGTCCCTGGGTAGGCAACTGTGTGGGGAAAAGAAACTACAGATTTTTTTATATGTTTATTTTATCTCTGTCTTTTCTGACAGTCTTTATATTTGCATTCGTTATCACCCACGTCATTCTTCGTAAGTATGCTGGCGGAATCAGATTACGTATGTAACCATTTGCCTGACTGGTTTTCTGATTTAATTTTGATTTAATACTTTGGTCATTTCGGGCTCTCTCTTTCCCCTTCTCTCTCCCCTCCTCACTTCCTGCTGGCCCCTGTCCTCTTCTCCCCTCCCTCCCTCTCTCCCTCTTTCCCCACCTCCCCCCTAGCACCCCCAGGGCCACGTTTTTCCACTCTGTGGGGCTTTCTCACCAGCAAGACTTTTTCCTCGATACCTGTCCCTATCCCAGCCTCAGTGACTTCACTTTCTCTCCTGCTGCGGGGTCCCCTGGAAGGTTCAGCCCCACATTTTACACGAAGGACCATGTGTCACAATGATACCATGGAACAACAGAGCTTCTCTCTTAACATGATACCTGCTTATGCAGGAACGGCCACCCTCCCTAGAAAAATGTCCGGGGAGAGACACCGGGTTTTCTTGCGCACAGATCTGTATGTGTGAAAAACTTATATTGGACGAGATGTCCAATTATCTGCTAGAACATGAGTAAATGGCCCCTGGCATGTAAAGGAAGTAACTTTATTTAAAATTAGATTTGGATGTAAATGATTTTAATATATATTTGCCTAAGCAAATGGCATGTTTTTCCTTCCCCATTCTTAAGGTCATAGTTTTGAATTTCTTTTGTCTCCTGGTCATTCACTTTCCTACAACAGGGAGTGATGAGAAGGAAGCTAATTTGTTTTGAACTGTAAATTTAAGACTTTAAACTTCCATTACCGTACCATTAGCGACATTAAAGACCAGCCTTGCCTCTTGCCCACATTCCTGAAGTATAACCGCCCATTAGCAAGTACATAGCCTCCAGAAGTGTCTGACCAGAGGCCTCAATGTCTTCCCGTGCACCCGAGCTGGAAACACAAGCGGCTGTTCCCAAGCTACCGTTATGTGCGCGTTTCCTCCCCTCCCCTTTCAGTGGGGCTCATATTGGGCAGTATGGAAGGTTGCACATTAGTTCTTTTTGAATATTAGTCAAATTTGGACAGTAAATGGACCATCCCAAATTTTCATAGGTATTTCAAATCCTAGTTCCCATTCTTTCTGACTATAATCTCTTATCCACATGTGACACACATTTGTAATACATGCTTGAGAGCCATGCTTGGCGGGGACTTGGGAGAAGACAGTGACATCCATCAGAGCCCTTCTCCACACTGGCTGGTGGCTCTGCAGAGGCACCTCGCGCTCTTTTCAGAGTCCCACAAGGGCGAAAACGTGGCCAGGGTCCTATCTGTGCATTAATAGATGAAACAAACAGAGAGAACACCTAGCATTATGTTATTTTCAAAGAAGCAACTGTCGACACAACTAGAGAAAAAATAAGTACCGATACTCCAGCACGCATCTGACACTGAGAAGTAGTGTTCACACATCACATTTTATGTTATCTTTATCAATGGCAGCATGCTTTCGTGTGCGCTACCCCATCGGACTTACGGCCTCGCCCTGCATTGTAGATAGCAGGGGAGAGTGCTCACTGCATAAACCCAGGGAACACACACGCACGTGCCCACCACTCACACACACACACACACACAGTCACGCTTGCACAGTCACACACACATTCTCACATACACTCACACTCTCACGCAGACACACACACACACACACACACACACGAGTGAAGCCCGCCACCTGCCACCACTGTTGGATTGTGATGCACATGGCTCTTTCACCTTCTCTAAAGTTTCACTCACTCCAGCTCCACCACACTGGGGTTTACTGGAGTTTATACTTAGATATTGTTAACCTAATCTTGTACAAAAATTAAGTATTAAGAATTTACCTGCCTGCAAGTTATCTGAGCATTTGGAGCAAAAATGAATGAAGCTTTTCCTTCCCCCGTCTGCACCCCCTACACCCAACAACCCCGTGGGCCCCATCTCACTGGGCATGTGATGCTCTGGGGAAGGCCACAGGGTGTCCGGGCTACTGTCACCCCCCCCAAGACTGGCATAGGCCAAAGGCAGAGCTGGCACCTGGGGCCTCTGTGCCAGGTGGTGAGCTCGGAGGGGGATGGTGGGAGAGCTCTGTGGTCCCCGAGATTCCTGGGCAGGCGAAGTCTGCATTTCCTGATAGAGGAGGAAGGCAGGCCACACAACTGGGTTTCAGTGGAGAAAGAACAATTCTTTTTGGTCCCCTCATTTAGTGTCATGGCTGTGCTTGCCCCATGACCTGCAGCGTGTGCCCTTCTGGCCCAGCAGAGATGCACAGGGAGCCTTAAGCACCTGTCTCTCCTTGTCAGCTCTCGATGATGTTTCTCTCCCATCCCTTCCCGCCAATTGTGTCCCACCTCACGGCACCTGGGCAGCAGGCACAGGTGGAATGGGACCTCAGGAAGAATCGGAAACCACCCCCTCTCTTCACCTTCCCATGGTGGGGCACATGGGGACACAGTGGCCAGTCAAAGCCTGCAGCTAAGTGTCACGGTACAGCCAAGCCAGTGGCCACAGGCACCACAGGGACACTGGAGCACCAGCTATGATAACAGTGCTCCCCATTCATGTCACTGCCACACGAGGGCTGGATTAGGTCCCCTGGAGCACAGTGACTTCATACGGCACAGAGTGACCCAGCGTCCTTGCCCCAGGATGGGGTCCTGTAGACTTCCTCTGTCTAGGCTTTTATTTTTAAAAGTATGATGTCGATGCTTTTTGTCAGACGCATTAGCCCCTAGAGAAATGTTTTCTTGCACAAGCAGCTCATATTAAAATGTCCTAAACCCAAAAGAAGTCAGTAATAAAGTTCAGCTTTATGGCTCTGTTTACTCTGGGTTCAGAGGAAGAAGTCTTTTATATGTAGCCTAGTTTATAGAACTTCCAGGGTCAAAAGTTAACAGATTTCAGGAAAACAGAAGAGAAAAAATGGCATACAGTATTCTGTTTTCTTATTAAAATAAGGAAAACAAAGGAGTAATCAGAACTATAATTTATGGGAAAATATGCAGACATCCATCTGCTTTTATTGAAAAAATATCCTGCAGATGTTGGGCCTAATTATGAGTCTGCCGTTTTTTTGCTGAAAAACTTTAGTGGAATCTCAGTCTCATCAGTAAACCCAGTGTCACAGCACTTACGAAATGTAATTATTTAATTGATCCTTAGGCACCTATTATTTTTATGTAGATGAGAGAGCTTTCAGCATGAAGGCTGTTTATATCCAGGGGTGAGTGTCTGAATACTAAATTTTGGTTTCATTCCCACAGGTTCACAGCAAACAGGATTCCTAAATGCACTTAAGGACAGTCCTGCGAGATATCCTTTCTGGTGGTCTTGTTTTCACAGTGCCAACGTGTTGAGTACCTGGCTGATTTCTACACTCTCACCTCCTCGTCTGTTGCCTCGGCCTCTCCTCTCATGAATCTTATTCTTTTCTGTTCTGTAAAGCATCCAAAGAACGCCCTCCTATTAGCTTGCATGAGTAGTAGCGTCCGAATACTTGAGTCTCTAGGGGAGTCAGCCATGTCTAAATGGAAGTGCTCCTTAGCTAGGAAGCCAGGTAGGAGTCCTCGCCCAGCCCAGAAACCAGCATGGATCGTGTTCGATCAGGTTGGTTTGGGGAGAAGTAGGGTTGTGAACTCCACCTGAGCTCACTTTGATTGGCAGGTGGTCCATACGGAGCATTGATGGACGCTGTGTGTAGGTCCACAGCCCGGAGTGCAGTCACCAGGCGAGAATCCTCAACCCCTCTGAACAGCCTCCGTCCCAGCTTGGGTTCGGCATTCCTTTGCCAAGTACAGGTAACCTGTATTACTGCCAGGAACAGAGCACCATTTTTATCATCCCGAATGGATTAAAGACGGTCCATCTCAAGTCACTGGGATCAATGAGGATGATTTTCCATCCTCCCAAACAGTATGGGCCAGTGTCATAGCGTTTTTTAATCTAGAAAGAAAAATGTTCACCCATTAAGTGCTCGAATGGGCTCCCCCACCCCGCCCGGGCCCCCAGGTTTCACACTGGTCAGTGCGACCCACGGACCTGCCTCTTCTGGGGCCCAGTTCTCTGTCTTCATCATATAGCCAGGTGGGCTGGACTCAAACTCCCCACTACTGTCGGGAGTAATTTTCATCTTGTGGTAGAGAGTTCTTAAAGAACAAAGAGCTTTAATATGATGTACATATCATGCATCTCTCAAAGTAAACCAGCCTGTATCCCTAAGAACAACTGGCTTGTGTGTATGGAGGGTTGTGTTTAGAAAGATCTAAGAACAGTGTCGTCCTGTGTACCTACATTTACGTTGCAGACAGTGTCTCTCTTCTGGTGCCGCTGTGTTTATGGGCAGCAGAGGATGTTGGTTTCAGGTCCAAATTCTGTAGCCAACTAATATCTTTTTAATTCAAATCTGTACTGTGGAAGGGCCTGGGACATATGGAAGATGTACAAAGGGGACTTGGAGAATAAATTCTACAGGTATCTCCTGTCTTTTACTAATAACATGCGAAGCAAGAGTTGGCTAGAAGTTGGCTGGAAGGAGAGGGGGCCCAGGCAATGAATCTATAACACCTGTGCTCGAAGAACAGGTCCAGTGAGCAATGTCCTTCTCCCTCCCTCTCCCCAACCCTACCAGGTGGGACATCCTCCACTGCCACCGCTCTGTGCCCTCCTGTTTTCAGAGACTGTTGTTTCAGCATATCTCATAGCCAAGCCTTGCCTCTTTCCTGAAGAAAAAGGCTTGTCTGAGTCTTTCAGGGAATCGATTGCATCACGAAAACATGCTGGTCATATTAAGTTTTATAAATGCGCCTCAGAACTGGAATGGGGGTCTGAGCTGCCAGCTGGAGCAAAGCCTAAAGGATGTGGCAGCCTCAGCCACCTCCTCCCCTGCCCTGGCATCTGTGCCTCCCCGAGAGCGCGTGTGCAGCACGCCCGCTGGCGTTTCAGACACAGATACCTGAGACAGGCCGCCGCCTCCCTGCTGAGGAAGGCTGACCTCCAGGCCTGGGTCTTTTCAGCTGTCTCGTGTCCACGGCTGATCTGCTGCTCTGTGTGTCTCCCAGGCGCCACCTTTTGGAGGAGCACGGAGGAGCCGTGTGTAGTGGCCCAGTCTTTGTCACACCTCCCGACACACCTGCCAGGTCTTGGATCTTATCCTATGGGAATCCCGGCAGGACTCTCAGGGAAGGGCTGGGGTAAAAGTCTTCTGATACCTGCTCCGCTGCGATTAATTATGCGGTCCCGGGCCGTTTTTAAACCCTTTTGCCTCCCAGTTTTTTGACCTGCAACCGTAAACCGCTTTCTACTGGACAGCGATATGCTGAGGATGTCGGTCATTCAGAATATGTGAGCGAGACTCAACTCCAAACACGGCTGCCAGGCGTGGCCGGAGGATTTCAAAGAGGCTTCTTTTTGTGGCGATGTACGTGATGGGTGGGCTCTGCCAGAACCTTCTTTCAGAACCCAATGTGTCTGCTGGTCGTCGAGGTTGGCTATGCCTGCGGAATCCTGAGCTCTGTGTTCCCACGAGGGACTGGACCTCGGCGCCGAGGACGGGAAGAGCGAGTGGCCACAGCGGACTGCGCAGGGACACCAGCAGCGGGAGGGAGTGTGGCAAAGGAGGAAAGAGGAGAGAGGCTCTAATTTATTCAGTCCAAGGCAGACTTTAGTTTTGTTTTCCCCCTAAAAGTCATTCTCAGGTAAAGAGTTTTCCCCAAGACTCCCGGCCACTGCCTTTCCCAACAGCGTTGTCGAATGTTGCCCACCAGGGGTTGCCCTTGCTGGCGTCACCCAGGCAGCTGCTCCTCAGGACACCCGCACCTCCAGGCCACGCCTCTCCAGGTGTTAGCTTCCTATTGCCGCTGTGAGGAACAGCCGGAGCTTGCAGCATAAAGCAGCAGAAATTTGCTGCCGCACAGTTCTGTGTGTACGCGGGAAGCCCAGGGGGCTCTGCTCCTCCCCTGCTCCAGCCCCACAGTCCGAAACCGAGGTGCCATTGCCTGGGCCCTCACCCGAAGGTTCTGGGGGATGGTTCTCTGCCAGGCTCAGTTGGGTAATTGACTAAATTCAAGGTGTGTGGGACTGAGGTCCCAGCTTCCTTGCCAGCTATGGGCAGGGGCTATGCTCAGCTTCTAGAGGCCTCTAGAAGGTCCCTGTCCCAGGCTCCCTCCATCCTCAGGCTCGGAATGGGGGCCAAGTCCTGCTCATGCCCTGAGTCTCTCCCTCTTCTCCTACCCTGTGGCTCTAAGCTCAGCTGGTGGGCTGCTTTGCTTGTAAGGATTGGCCCCACCCTGATCATTCTGGATAATCTCCCCTTCTCATGGTCA
Source organism: Mirza zaza (assembly GCA_008750895.1). NCBI lineage: Eukaryota > Metazoa > Chordata > Mammalia > Primates > Cheirogaleidae > Mirza > Mirza zaza. The sequence continues at coordinate 32,783 of VSMD01079317.1, read as the reverse complement.
GAAATCTTCACCACAGCTGGAAGTTCCCTGTGTCGTGTGAGGTGGCATATTCACAGGAGTGGGGGATGAGGCTGTGGACACCTTTTGTGGGGGAGGGAGACATCATTCTGCCTACCCCAGGCCTTCAGGTAGGAGGGACCCCAAGAATCAGGCCTCAAGTGCAGGTGGATTGTAGAGAATTTCTGTCTACACCTGTCCAGGAAGCTCACTAGCAGCCCAGGTCACTTCCAAGTCTACCTTTCTGTTAATCTAGGAAATAGAAATTGATGGATTAAAATATATACACACATCTATCTATCCTTACATATGTGTGTACATGTGTATTTTTTAATCCATCAATTTTTATTTCCTAGATTAACAGAAAGGGCAGAAAAGCAAAAGGAGGGTAGATATAGCAGACTGCGACTCATCTATAAGGCTGTACATGTGTGTGTATTTCTAAATCCCTCACACACGTGTGTATATGTTTTTAACCCCTCATACGTACGTGTGTGTATATATCCTTATATGTGTGTGTGCATCTCTGTCTGTACAGACAGTTCTAGATGTAGATATTACCTATCTCCTCCCCAGAATGTCGGTGGAAAATGTGACTAGGACGTCCCCTGAGACCCTGAAGGAACGAGCCACCTTCCCAGCAGCTCACAGGGCAGCTGATTGTCACAGCTGTGCTCCCGCTGCTCGGTCCTCCCTGGCTCAGCAGGGCCTCCATTGCTGTCGTGCTGGGCCCCTGCCTGGAAAAAGGTGGCCGAAAGCCTAAGCCCAGTGAAAGATGCTCTGAAAGAACCACCCATTTCTCTCCGGGAGAGAAGCGAGGGCCGAGCAGGGCTAGGGCAGGATCTGACAGCAGCGCTGGGGTCCAGGTGGGAAGAGGGCAGTCGTCTGGGCTGCACCCCCAGCTTGCCTTTTTGTAATCCTTTTCGGAAGCAGTGGCCAGTTTCAGGAGCATCAGCCACACCCATGCTCAAAACCAGGTGCGGGGTTGTGCAGTGACGAAGCATGTCTAAATTTCTTCTGTGTGCCGTAACGCCCCTCCCCTAGTGTATGGTGTGATTGCCTAAGGGCTGTCTGCCCCTGCAGGGTGTCTTCTGTTTGAAATCTATGCTTTGGAGAATTCCTCCTTCAGTGGGTCTAGTGAGACGTGCCGCGCTCTGGCCGTTTATCCTAAGTTTGTGTCTCAGAAGAACAAGTATGCTTTAGGTGCTACTGACTTACATGTTCTTGAAAAAACGTTAGTTCTGGTTGTTAGCGGGCAAGGTGCTAAGCAAGGCCGGATCCTGTCACTGTGCCTGTGGAGTGTTTTGGATGCCGGCCTCTCCTCGGGACACCTGTGTGGCCTGGGGCTGGCGCGGGGATGGCCGGCGGGAGCTGGTGAGGTGCAGCCTGCGGCTCAGTGAGGAGGACAGTGCCGACCGCTGGGGCTGCCTAGGAACGGCCTGGCCTGGGCAAGCAGCGGCCTCCCAGTGCCGGCTGCTCCAAGCAGGATGGGTCCTGCTCGTCCGTGTGGAGGGCGAGACTAGCATTAGAGAAGCGCTAAATTCAAGACCTCCAAGCGCACATCTGTAGTCCCAGCTGCTTGGGAGGCTGAGGCAGGAGGATCACTTGAGCCTAGGAGTTTGAGGCTGCAGTGAGCAATGATGACAACATTGCACTCCAGCCCAGGTGAGAGTGAGACTTTGTCTCAAAAAAAAGAGCAAAAAAGGAAGTGTTGCTCTTGACTCTTCTTCCCTCTTATTCTGTAGGGATCTTTGTCAGTTCATGCGTGTCCTTCCAGAGTGTGACCATTGTGTGCGTCTGTGGGCCTGTGCCAGTGTAGAGTCTGGAACTGCTTGTACTTATAAAGTACCCTCCTCTTTGCATTGTTCTAGAATTCGATTTCTAAATACTTCCTGGAGACATTTTTTGTGACAATATATAGATCTACCTCATTCTTTTTTATACTACTTTATAGAATTCCAGAGTGTAGATGAGCCATAGTTTATTTTATGGATATTTATGGATATTTATTTTATGGATATTTAGAGTTCTTCATTTTTTTTTTTTTTTTACTGCTCAAAAAATGAGCTAGTGAATTTTCTTGTATGTCTCTCCGTGCAAGAATGTTAGTATTTCTCCAGGACTAACAACTAGATGTGGAATCTCTGAGTTGAAAGTTAAGCGTATATAGAATATTAATAGACATGTCAAATGGTCCTCTAAAGAGACTGCACCAACTTACATTCCAGGCCCCCACACCTTTATAACACTAGGTATTATAAGTCTTCTCTCTCTTTTTTTCCCCAATTTGATAGGCAGAAACAAATCTTTTTGTTTTAATTTCTATTTTCTGGCTAATAATCAGGTTGTATATCTTTTCGTGTTTGTTTGCCCTTTTTTTTTTTTCTTATCACAAAGTGCCAATCCAGACCCTTTATCCATTCATTTATCAATTGGGTTGTTTGTCCTTTTTCTATTAATATGTAGTTTTTTATGTATTCTCAATAATAATCTTTTAAATATCCTTTACTAATATCTCTCCCAGTCTGTCACTTACCTTTTAACTTTACTTTTTTATACATGAATGTCTAATTCAGTAGTGGACACAATATAAAAATCTTATACTATAGGGCTCCTAGGTTTGTACCTTATATGCTCACCCCACAATTATATGAATGCTTCCTTGGTTTTCCTCCTATACCTTTATATCTTGTTTCCTATGTTTGGCACAATAGTACATCATATAAGTTGGTGTATGTGGTGTGAGTTCAATCAGAAGGGCCGAGTGGGGTAGAAGTTCCAACTTTATTTTATCCAAATGTTTAGCGAAGCATCCCAACACCACTTACTATTCTCAAACTCTTGCCCTCAAATGATCCTCCCGCCTCAGCCTCCTAGAGTGCTGGGATTACAGGCGTGAGCCACCACACTCAGCAACTGCTTACTATTCTCTTCCAGCAGTTCTCAAACTTTCTGTTCTCAGGACTCTGTTTCACATTGAAAAATTATTAAGGACCCCGAAGAGCTTTTATTTATGTATATTTTGTATTAATAAATATATAGGTAGATTAGCTATTTATCATGTTTGAAATTATGACTGAGAAAATTTTCAAACCCAAGCATGGGCAAGCCCAAGTCGCAATTAGTTTTGTTTATTAGAAAAGTCTTCTCCTGCCCCACCCCCATGATGGCTCTTTTTCAGAATTTCTTGCCTGTTCTTAAACATTTTGTCTTCTAGATGAATTTGAGAGTCAGTTGGTCAAATCCCATTTTGAAAATTATAGTTGGAATTCTAGTGACTTCCTGGACCGATCTGGGGCGACCACACACCTTCATTGCCTGTGTTGAAGTGTGCACGAGACTAGGATGTGAGAGGTTGAAAGGTGATGGTCAGATGGTCCGGCCTAAAGGGTCTCAGAGCCTGTCCACTTTGAAAGGGCCTGTCATGCCAGTCGTCAGGAAGTCAACAGCCCCCGGCCCAGACGCAGCGATGGGCACTCAGGAGACAGGGCACAGCCGTTTTCCCGTCTCTGTCTAAGGATTACAGGGACGTCTGGCTGACAAGGCGAATATGCTGACAAGTTCCTGACCCTACATAACTGCAAGCATTAAATGCTGATGTGAGGCACTTTACCTGGAGAACAAAGGAAAGTATCACTGTTCTCCACTCTTCCATCAAAACTCTCCCTATAAGGGAGCATTGCCTATTTCACTGTAATTTTTAGGAAAAAAATAATTGCAAACAACATATATTTTTCTTACATTCTAAACATCAGAACTCTTCGTGCCTGGTTCTCTCCCAAGTCAGAGGACCTGAAGCAGAGTCTGACGCAGGTGGACTCTGGGGCACACATCTGTACCCCAGGGGGGCACCCAGGGCCTCATCAGCCACAGGTGTGGGGAGGAGAGGGACCCCCTCAGAGCCCTGGACTTCCACAGTCCCCGGCCATTCTGGAATTCTGGTTAATAAGCAAACCAACAGAAAATGACGTGTACACAAACACACAGACTTTTTAAAATAAGATGTTATCTGAATTTGACACTTAACACAATACCGGCATCACCAGCCCGATTGCTAGAATGTGGGGAGAAGATGGGTTATGACATATTGATGGACAGATTTTTCACACTGGGTGGCTCTGAGGCCATGGGCTGAAGACAGGGTTCGGGGTTGCAGGCAGTCTCGGCCTTGCCACCATGAGCACTGAGGCCTGCAGAGTGCCCTGTGACACTGCCGTCCCTTGGGGCTTCAGGAAGGGTCCTAGTCTGGAGACCAGGTTCCAGTTCTGTTCCGACATGTATTGCTGCGTGAGCTCTTATAAGTGGCTTGGCCTCTCTGGGCCTTGGCTTCCTATCTGAAAAATGAAGAGATTAGAATAAATCAGGGCATATCCATGGAGGGATTTCAGGGGAGTTTTAAGAACTCCTAAAATTATTTTTAAAAATTGTGTTCGTGTGTGTTGTTTCCTGAGAAAAGAGTGGGAACTTGAAAAGGTTAAAGACATGTGAGATGTGGTTCCGTGATCTGCCACCTTCTAGGATTCCCTAAACGCTGAGGTGTCCTGACCGTTCTGCTGGACAGTATTTCCACGTCCTACACAGCCTTCTCCCCTTGCTTACCCTCTGGGGCAGACAGAGCCCGCTGCCTTGGGGCAGGGAGCTGGTCCTTCCCCAGCCCCTCCTGCGCCCTGTGCGGGCAGGTGGGAGAAAGGCAGTGATGGGCACCTCTGTGATTAAGCAGAAATTCAAGGGAGGGGCTCCGCAGAGCAGCTCTTTTCAGTCTTTTTCAGTTCCACAAAACAGTGGGTACCTCAGGGTGCAACCTCTTGGGCTAGGGGTTACGGGGAATTTGAAGCCGTCGCCCTGACCACAAAGGGGGCTGTCTGTCTTAGTGGAAGCTGGGGGGCGGGGAGACAGAGGCTACAGCGGTCACTGCTATAATTTGAAACCCAGCCCCGGTGCGGTAGACCAAAGTCCAACTCCTTATTAAAGTGACTCCCAGTAGAGCTGCATTGTTTTCTCTCATTTTTCTTTCCAAAAAAATCAGCAAATGAGTTTTAATACCTTTAAGGGAAATTTATATTTCTTGATCTTATTTTCAACATGTAGCTGTTGGGGCAGTGAGGAAATGTGTGTTTGGATACTTGCATCTCGGTCTGAGTGGATTGGAAGGGAACCGACTTCGGCTGCCTTTGGCTTCACGAATCCCTGACAAGGAGCGTCCCATCTTCCCCTGGCAGAGGTCAGGGTCAGCCTCGGGTCCCCTGTCCCTCAGCAAGGATTGGGAAAGGGACCAGCCCAGGACTCTTCTGTCATCCTGGCAGAGCAGGCTTCCAGCATTCAACTCCTAGCTCTGCTGCTATTTTCCAAGCCAATTGCTTTACTACCTTCTGCCTCAGTTTCCCTGCCTGTTAACTGGGAGCCCCACTCCTCCCTGGGCTGCTCTGAAGACTGAGTTACTTCACGGAAGCCTTTGGAGCAGTACCTGACACGTTGCCAGTGATGCTAGCCATTGTCAGGAATGATGATTCCGTAAGATGTACCGTGGGGGAGTGTCCGCTGGCCCCCGGGGGCGGGTGTGAGTGGGCTGCATCTTGCATCCTACCTTGGCTTCACGTCATTGGAACACAGCTGCAAGCTAACAGTGGAACTGAATTCTGCTATTTATGTTTCTAAAGCACATGAGATATTGCTTTAGAAATTGTCGCTATAAGCCTTTATAAATCCACATCCGCTAGTTACGACGCCTCCTGACAGAGATGATGAGTGCAGGTGGCATTGCAAAAGGTGTGGTGGCCAGAACACAGGCAGGAGCTACTTTAGATCCTGGATTCTCATCCACTCTCACATGCCAGATTTTTTTATTTCATTTTAACACACTTCTTTTACTTATCGATAGATCAAGCAGACAGAAATAATCAATGAGAATAAGAAGATTAAAATAATTAAAGCAATGAACAAGGTTGGTCAAGACATGTAAAGAGCATCCCAACCCAACAATTTTTCTTTCTTTTATTTCAATAGACTTAGGGGGTACATGTGGAGTTTTATTACATGTGGGTATATTGTACAGTGGGAAGTCCGACACATGCCAGTTTTTACATTTGATATGTGTGAGTGTCGTGTATATTTTCACTTCCCCGTTATTCTACCTTGATTGTAAACCTCAGGTGACACAAAAGTATTATTGAGATGGAAGTTCACTCCTTTATGTGTTATTCAGTAAATAAATCCCTCGGTTCCATTCTTCATTCTTTTTACCCGTGACCGTTTCCTGCTTCCATTCAGTGTGTCGCCTCCTCTTCGATCTCTCTCGTCTCCTATCTTCCCTTCCAGCCTGTCCAGTGTCAACACCCAGTCTTCCCGACTCTGTCTTCCCACCAGTCACCTCATCACTTCCCCTGGATCCACTTCACCCTCCCTTTCAAGCCAGCGACTGACAGGACTCCCACGTGGCCGCTGCTCTGTCTGTGCCCTCCCCGGTTGGGATGTGGGGAGGGACGGGGCGTCCGGGAGCCCTGACCTGGGGGAAGGCGGTTGAGGACAAGACCAATCTTACTACATGGGCCACCATCCATGTGTCCCCATGTGCACCTGAGGCTCCCACCACAGCCACCTGTCCACCAGGGTAACCCTGGGAGCATTGCAGGGGGGTTGCCCAGGCTGGTGGCAGCCCAGGGCAGGGGTCCGCTTTCCCGAGCCTCCTTGTCCCCTACTGCTCCTCCCTGCCGTCCACTTCTCCACGAGCAGGCCGGTGAAGGTCAACAGATGGGAGCCCACTCTTTCCTCCCGTTTCATGTGTGGCCCCGCACCCAGACGATGGCATTACTCAGCCGTGACACTGCGCTGGGTAGCGTTCTCCGCAGTCTGGTCTAAAGATGCATCCTCCAACCTGGGGAAAATCAGTGGGCACGTGTTACGGTATGCGCTGCCTGGCTTCTGTCCTTGGAAGCACCAGAAAAGCCTGAGTGTTCACTTTCTCCGGCGTGTCATTAACTTATTGAGAGCGGATGCGAGGTGCGTGTGTTAAACTCCCAGACCCACGATGGATTGGGGTTATTTTCCTGAGGAACATCTGTATCTTGTAAATAGAATTTTGTAAACATCTGTGAGACAAAAATTCTGTGGTCTTTTCAAACTGCCACCCTCGTGGCTGGCCGATCTCCTGTGCTGCAGAACGCCGAGCTTGTCTCCTTTGGCTGTGACAGTCTGGGGGACTCCTGACTTCTTGCTCGTCGTCCCATGGGAATTCCTGTCTGGCAGCTGAGGACAGCCTTCTGTGTCAGGGATGGGCTGAGGGGCTGGGAAGAGGTCCCCTGAGTAAAAACACCCCTGCCCCTGAGGCAGCGTCCACTGTTGGAAGGGGACGGGTGGTGACCGGGGAGCCCCCACAGTCGTGACAAGCCACAGACGCTGCTCAGCCCTGGGGGAGGTGACACACCCCTGCCCTGAGGAGTCGCCCTCTGATTAGAAAACCGGAGGAAGAGTGGGCAGCTGTGCCAGGCTAGAGACAGGGCAGAAGGCTGAGGCCCCTCCTGCCTCTGTGGGGTGGCCGAGGGACGCTCTCCCGCTCCCGTTGGCCTCCTTGACTCTCGCCACCGTGCTGGAGGCCGTGGTGTGCTTCTTCTCCGTCTGGTCCATCGTTGGCCTCTCAGGCTTCCACACCTACTTGATCAGCTCCAACCAGACGACGAATGAAGACGTAAGTTCCGGGCTGTGGGGCACGGGGGCGCTCTTTGGAGCTTGGCGGTGGAGGAGAAGAGGGACGGAGGGGTGTGGGGCCCCCTTCTCCCTGCACTCTGCTCCAGACGGGAGCCTTGGGAGCGCAGGGCATGTGGTGGCGGCATTTCCGAGTGCCCTTCCACAGGTTTCTCTACCAGGAACCTGTGTCGTCTTTTTCTTTTCTGACCATGTCAGTTAGATGCTAGAATTGGCCAGGTGACACCCATTTCTGGCCCTGAGGAGAAGGTTCCTTCTGTTCCCTTTAACAGTTTTGTGAGCAGGTGTCACTCGGAGTGAGCGGTTGGGTCTACCCTTCCTGTTATACTTATGTCTCTGTTTAGGTTTTGGAGGAAATTGCCCTGACCCAAAGTCCAACGTTTTGTCCAGGATTATGTGCCTACACTTAATGCAGGTGGAGAGGAGATATAAAAACAGGAAGCAAAATGTTGGAAAATGTTTCTTGATAAGCATGGTCTTCTTCGTTCTTAATCCTTAGATGTTGACATAAGTCTCTGTCCATACGTGAATTAAATGTCTGAGAACAGGTCCGTTACCTCAAACAAAAGCTTGAGGAAATCGGTGGTGATGAGACACGTGAGATGAGAGCATGCTAATACAGTTATTTGTATTTGGCAAATATGGATATTAGAATCAGCAAAACAGACTGTTCTGGCAACACGGTGAGACTGATTTCTCACAGCCTGTCGGCGGGCAGTCAGGGGAACGACATAGCGTTTTCAACTTGCTTCCATTTAGTTACCTTCTAGGGCCCTACACGTGAGTGTGAAAAAGATCTCTGCTCGCTTGTGTGAGATGACCTTTTAGGACCATGTGGTACAAATAAAAGATCATTGTCCCAGAGAATCCTACTCTTTAACCTGCTGTTTGGGGATGTTTCCAAGTTTGAGGTAAATGCCTATTTTCCTTGAGAAAAAAGTACCTCAGTTTCTTTTGGTGACTAAGTGAGGAAAGATTATTAGCATTTTTTATGGGCCTCTCATGGTCCAGCTGGCCTAAAATGTGGCATTGATCAAAGACTATTGTATGTTATCAACTGTTTTTTTCTTTCAGATTAAAGGATCTTGGTCAAATAAAAGAGGTAAAGAAAATTACAATCCCTACAGCTATGGAAATATCTTCACAAACTGCTGCGTGGCCCTGTGCGGGCCCATCTCTCCGAGGTAAGAGTCAGGACGCAGGAGGCTCCTTAATTAACAGAGCTCGGAAAAGCCTCCCCTGTGGTGGCTCAGGTCCTGAGGGGCAGAGACCTGGCTGCCACCGCCGGCGGGGGGGGGAGGGATGGTCCCAACCACCAGCTGACTGCTGTGTGCTGTGTAGATGCAGCCTTCATGACACAGAGACCTGGCTCCATGCGTCATGTCACTCTTCCCACCTCTTTTAGACTTCAGCTGAATTTATGTCCGATTTGGGGAAACGTCTCCTAGAGCTCGCAATCGGACACCCCAGCGTGCGGTGCTGTTCTTTACCAGATGACGCTGAGCGTCTGTGGGGATCAGGGCCCCAGCATACATGTGTAGGAAGGAAGCAACCAGACGACCTGTAGAAATAAGTGCTGACAGCTGATCTGTCCAGAGTATAAATGCCAAAACCATTCCTAGAGAGGGATCCACGTGGACTGGCGTAGCTGAGATTGTGGTGATGACAATGATGATGACGGTATCAGTGACGGCAGTAGCTGACATTTGCTAGATGAGTGCCGGGCCCTGCGCTCAGTGCTTTGCCTGTACTAACTTCCTAAGAGCTCGCTCTGTACCTCTGAGGTAGGTACTGCCATATCCCATCATATGGATGAGGAAACTGAGGCATGGAGTTTAAATAATGTGCCCAGGATCACACAGCTAGTAAATGCCAGCTCGTAGGGACTCACACCCAGGCCATCGAGCACCAGAACCAGTGTGGTGTCCACCACCGCATGCTGCCTCCAAGTCGGGACTGGGCCAGTCCACACTACAGCCAGCCTCTGATTGGTGTGAGTCACATCTGTGTAGACTGCTTCCCACAGATGAATCAAACCATCATCAACAGATATTTATTGAGCAACTATACCAGGTGTCTAGAATGAGTTTCCCAGTCCTTACTGATGTGAGCGCATGGAATGCAAACTTAACTACCGGCCTCAGGGAACCCTCATTGGGGAAGTAAAAGCAATGCCAAAAAGAATCCAAGCATTATTTCTGTTAATGCTGTTTGTTAATTGGGGTCGGGTTCTTGTAGCTTGGAGTCATTCATGGTGCTACTGCCTCATTCATGTTGCATATAAGATGCCACCACGCATTCATGGTGCATCTTCCAGCTCTGTCCTAGGAAGTTGGGAGCCCAGTGTGCCACTCCCTTCCTGACATGGGGACCTCGGGGACCACTGACCTGCTGCTCAGAGGATTCCTCTGCTGGAGCGGTGGCAGGAAGGGGCAGGCAAGGACTCTGGGGTGGAGGCACTAGGGCCGGGGGATTAGGTGTGGCCTGGCGGGCGCCAGCCCCTCTTGAGGAGAGCTCCAGGCTCAACCTGGGAGCCTTCTCGGGACTTTTTAGGCTGGGAAATGCTTGATTTTTCACAATTTAGGCTGTTTCCCGTGGGAGCAGGCGGGAAGGAGTGAGAGTGGAGGAGAGCTGAGCCCTGTCCCCGCACCTGCAGGGCACCTTTGCCATCTAGAAGGGGAGTTTGAAAGTCTCCCCTCTGTCCAGATCTCCTTGCTTGTCCCCGAGTCCTTGATTTGCCTACAGCACCACCCTGTACTGTTTATAGACCAAATCTTGTCACAGCCAAAGTGGTTTTGTCCACGGCTGGATTAAATGTGCCGTTGTGGCTGGTTTGGGCTGTGTTCGTCCCCAAATCCAGGTTCCTTTGGGTGGGGCATTTCTCAGGAATGACCCTCTCTCTCCTCAGAACTGCTTGAATCATGTGTTAAAAGGTAAACTGAGGCACATTAAAATATGAAAGAGTTTATTTACAGCAGTTCATGAATCTGGCAGCTCCAGCAGTTTGGGGCTCCACTGCAGGGGCCCTCGGAAGCTTTTACAGGGTGAACGCGGAGCCAGACAAGGAAGATCTTGCTTGGCCAGGGCGGGGCAGTCCTGAGCCGAGTCCTGCAGTAGTCTCCTAGGGCGAGAACAAGGTGAACAGGGGGTTTTCAGCACTCGCAACACCAGAAAGTGATTCTCTCACAGGGGGAGGCTAGAAGTCTGAAATCAAAGTGTCGGAAGACTGTGCCCTTCCAAGACACTGGGGAGGGTCCTTCCTAGTCGTGTCCCAGCTCCTGGTGGCAGCCAGTAGTCTTTGACGTCCCTTGGCTGGCAGATGCACCCCAGCAATGTCTGCCTCTGTCGCCACGTGACAGTGTGTTTCTGTACCTTCGCGTGGCATCCTCTTCGCCACGTCTCCGTTGTCTCTTCTTACAAGGTCACCGGTCACATTGGATCAGGCCCACCCTAATCGGGTCTGAACTCAACTTGGTTACATCTGCAAAGACCCTGTTTCCAAATAAGGTCCCACTCACAGGTGCCAGAGTTAGGACTTCAACATGTGTGTCTGCACAGTTTAACCCGTGACATTCCCCCAAGCCAACTACACTGGCTCTCTCCCAGGGGACCCGCACCTGGACCCTCACCCAACCCCAAGTGCCAGCCCCTCCCCAGTCCTCAGCCTTCTCGGCTCTTGTCCCCTTCAGCCTTTTGAACCCTCGAAGGGGGCTTGCAAAGCTGGTCTGAGAACCCCCCTCTGACGTCCTGCATGAGGTCCAGCCGGGCCCTTTGCAACGTGCAGGTTCTTGTTGCTGTTGTTTTCTCCAAGCCTTTGGGGATTCGGCTGGAACTGAAGGCAGAGAGTCCCATTTTAAGATCCAGTCACAGTGATTTTTATGGTCCGTTATTCTGTCACCTAAAGACCTGCAGGTGTAGTTGGGAAATCAGCTCCTACCTTCTGGAAGCTGAGCTGACCAGGGGGAGGCTCTGCTCCGTGAACAGAGCGCCCTACGGCAGCCCAGGAGGTCGCCCCATGGGCAGGGTGTGAGTTTGCATCTTGTGGAAGCTGCTGAGGACATCAGGGCCTATCTGTGTTCTGAGTGTGGCCCATCCAACGCAGTGGGGGCCACACCGGGGATCCCCTTCATTAGCCGGGCCTCCTGCTGCCTCCACATGGCTGCCCTTAGACTCAAGGTCGACGCTGAGCCTTCACCGGGGAGAAGAAAGGCAGCTCTCCCGATGGCACAGGAAAGCACCACCCTCCCTTCTAGGGGACAGCACCCCAGGGCGCAGGAACAGTGGTCTTTGGAGGCATTATTCAGAAACTTGACCCGTTTTTATTCATTCCATCAACAAGTGTTAGCACCTACTGAGTGCTGGTCTCAGAGCCACAGTGATTGAGGCAGCTCTGCGGCAGGTGTAGACGGGGGCCTCTATCCCTGTCTCCGTGGGCCTCTATCCCTGTCTCTGTGGGCCTCTATCCCTGTCTCTGTGGGCCTCTATCCCTGTCTCTGTGGGCCTCTATCCCCGTTTCTGTGGGCCTCTATCCCTGTCTCTGTGGGCCTCTATCCCTGTCTCTGTGGGCCTCCATCCCTGTCTCTGTGGGCCTCCATCCCTGTCTCTGTGGGCCTCTATCCCTGTCTCTGTGGGCCTCTATCCCTGTCTCTGTGGGCCTCTATCCCTGTCTCTGTGGGCCTCTATCCCTGTCTCTATGGGCCTCCATCCCTGTCTCTGTGGGCCTCTATCTCTGTCTCTGTGGGCCTCTATCCCTGTCTCTGTGGGCCTCTATCCCTGTCTCTGTGGGCCTCTATTCTGTGGGCCAGGCGAGAGCCAGGTGCTGTGGGGGGAGAGGGAGACCCTGCCCTTGGGAGCTTGGGGGCTGCTAGACAAAGACGACGCTGTGTAGACCCACCATGACGCTCAGGAGGGTGCAGGGAACGCAGGGAGGGGAGAACGGGGCAAGAGGCCCGCTAGATGAGAGCAGGGCCCACGGTGCTTTTGAACCTGGCCTTGACGAGTGGACAGCAGAGTGGAAGGAAGAGTGACGTTGGGTGGGGAAGAAAACAGCCTGAACAAATACAGAGGCTGCAAAGCAGGTGCGGTGGTGGGCCGTGCTGTGTAGACAGCACTCCAGACACGCCCGTTGAGTGAATGTAACAAGAAGAGCGGGTTTAAGGCTGGAGAGGAACGCTGGGGACCGATGGCGGTGGGTGGAGGTTGACTGGCGAGGGGACCCCCCCCCCCCGCCCGCAGTCGGCGGCCGAGGCGGGAGGTGCCGGGGTCTGAGCAGCTCACCAGTCGCAAGGTGCCTGCAAGGGGCAGCATGGGGGGGGAGGGAGCCCGACACGCAGACGGACGCAGTGTCCAGCGCCTTTGGATTTTATTCACTCTGCCCCTGTGTGTGTCTCCTCCCGCAGCCTCATTGACAGAAGAGGGTACATCCAGCCCGACACCCCGCAGCCTGCAGCGCCTTCCAACGGCATCACCATGTACGGGGCCACGCAGTCACAGAGCGACATGGTAGGAGCCGCCACGCCGCCTTCCCTCCCGCGTGCTGTCCGCTGTCGGGCCAGGCAATGGCAGGAGTGGGACTGACGGGCTCGGAAGGGGAGCGGGATGTTGAAGGAAGGGTGACGGCCACCGGGTCTGGTCTGCTTGTTCCGAGTTGCGTAGGGGACGTTCGCACACGAAATCTCTTGGGTGAAGTGGCCGCGGCCCCTGCCAGCTCCGAGCCGTGTGTGAGCTCTGATCTTTGCAGCTCTGAGGGTAGGTTGGGAGGGCAGAGACACTCAGTCCCCAGGAGGGGGAGAGCCTCCTCCTCCTCCCAGAAGAAGGTAAACACTGTGACCCTCAGCCCACCCTCCCCGCCCACCCGCCCCGACCCACGGACCCGAGGCTGGGAAGCCAGCACTTGACGCGGGATTGGGGACGTGCCACCGTCTGGCCTTCACCCCACACTGCTCCTGCGGGATTGTGCGTTGCTTTCTTGTTTGTCCCATAATTCTTGCATTTGTGGGATAAACCCCACTTGGTCATGGTGCATAATCCTTTTTATATGTTGCTGGATTAAGTTTGCTGGTATCATTTTGAGGACTTTTTCATCTGTATTCATGAGCGATATTGTCTGCAGTTTTCTTGGGAAGGCTTTGTCTTGTGTTGGTATTGGAGGTGCCTGCTGGCTTTACAGAGTGAGTTAAAAACTGCCTCTTCCCCGTATGCCTTGTGAAGGCTTGTGAAGAACTGGTGTTAATTCTTCTTTAAAGATTTGGAAGAACTCACCAGTAAAGCCTGGAGCTTTCTTTGTGGGTAGTTTTTTCCTTGCAAATTCGCTCTCTACTTATTATATGGATCTATTCAGATTTTCTATTTCTTCTTGGGTCAGTTTCAGTAGTATGTGTCTTTCTAGGAATTTATCCATTTCATCTAAGTTAGCTAGTTTGTTGGCATTGTCTCATCTGTCTTGCATCAGTATTGTTTTATTATAGAAATAGATGAAAGGAGGAAAACATAAGCACTGAAAAAGTTAAATAGAAAATGAGTAGTTTGTAAAAGCAGAGGGAAAGAGAAGAAGTAACCAAAGACTACAGTGAGAATAAAGAAGTACTTGGAGTCAGTCCTGAAGGGGAAATGTTGGCATTTTGCATTTTTTAAATATTCTAGATGCCACTTGCAACTGCCCCAGCCGAGAGACCCAGAGGCTCTGGCAAAGAGAAACGCAGCAGGTTACGTATCCCACCCTGTTGCTTTGCTTTCTCCCGCTTTGAGTAATATTGGGGCCAAGAGAAATGTACATACCCTGCAATTTCCAGAAATTGTCAACATGTGGAAAAACGAGCTAAAATATTTCGAGTCTGACAATAAAACTAATTCTTGGGGACAATTGGAATATTCCTTTCCTTTGACTTGGGTAGGCTGCCTATACCAGACATCCTAACCAAGACTACCCCAAAATGAGCCAGCACATCGTGGCTAGCAGTGCCTGGCTAAAAGGGACCCACAGCCTGGCAGGTTTTCCAGTCTCTGATGCAGTGACACCCACCCGGGGCATTTGTCCACCCTCTGCTCCTTGGAAAGCGTGTGTCATCACTAAGAGCAATTGGTTCAGCGACGTGCCAAACAATCCGTCATCCTCCTTTTTACTTATTCATTTCATTTTTCTGGACATTGTTAGAGCTCACAGTCAATAAAACAGTTCTTGTGTTCCAATCCTCAATGAGCCAGACATGACAACGAATACACAAATCCGCGAATGTTGACTTAGCCAGAATCAACAAGGTGAATTGCAAGCCATTCTAAGGATGGAACCAAGCTTATTTGGTGTGGAGCACACCGTGTGGTCAGGTGGGCCTCTGCTGAGGTTTGTCACTTGTTACGCCTGGCAGAGTGTTGCTGACACTGATCTAGGTCATCGCAAGGACCATCTCACGTGATCTCTGTGACAACCTGCAAGACGGCCTCATTTTACGAAGGATGAAACTGAGACTGAAATATTCAGTAACTTGCTCAGAGTCACACAACTAGAGAGTGAAGGCCTGAGTGCTTTCCACTGCATGTTGTGTTTTTCGTGTTAAAAGCCCTCAAGTTGGTGTCAGATGATCCTCTTCAGACCTGGCCCTTATTGTCTGGGAGCTGCGGAGATAACTTACTACAATCCGGTTTTCTTGGCTTAGGACACTCCTTAGAGTCAGCACTGATAGCTGAGTCCAGTTAAATCAGAATCCCAGGAAGGGGCCAAAGCATTGGTATGATCGTACCACTGCACTCCAGCCTGGGCAACATAGTGAGACCCCTGTCTCTACAAAAAAATTTTTTTAACTTAGCCGGGCATAGTGGTGCCATGCTTCTGTAGTCCCCGCTACTCGGGAGGCTGAGGTGGAAGGCTCTCCAGAACTCTCGTTCGAGGCTGCAGTGAGCTATGATCGCACCACTACACTTGCACTCCAGTCTGGACAACAGAGCAAGACCCTGCTATCTCTTAAAAAACAAAAACCTGAAGTCAATTTGGCTCAACTAACACTTGATCTATTCAGAGAAACTGGTATATGGAGGATTTCAACAGAATGTGCTAGGATTTGCAAGACGGTGGGGCAGGGAAGGGAGGGGGCCAAAATCTGCACTGGGTTTCAGGCAAAGTTTTCTGGAGGAGGTAACATCTGAGCTAAATATTAAAAGATAAGTTGCAATGAATTCACCACCCAAAGGTGGGAAGGATGCTGCAAGGGGAGCAGATGCAGAATCGTAGACACATATGGGGTGAAACTGCTTGGCGTTTGCAGGGAGCAGGGACGACAGTGTTAGGAGAGCATGGATTGCAAAGCTGGGATTCCAAGGAGCTAAGGCAGGATGGGAAGTGCACAAAAGGCCTTGGGTGCCGTATAACGGGCTTGGACTTAGTTCTGCAAACGGCAGGGAGCTGCTGCAGAGCCCAATTCAGGGAGTGATGCCATCAGACTTTCACCTGGAGTGGACGAGGATGGCAGTGGTGAAAGGGGATTGGGGGGCCGTATGGGGCAGGGAGGGAGGCAAGGAGAACAGAAGAAGCCCTGGCGGGAGGCCTGGTGGCAGAGGAGGTGCAGGAAGAGACGATTTGAGGATTAAGTCTTCATGGAGAGCCCAGCAGGGGAGCCGGGATGATCAGACCCCTCACCACTGGGAAACTCAGGGGAGGGGCAAGTTAGGGAGAAGCTGATATAGGCAGGTTGAATCGGAGTGCCCACGGATACCTGGGGGTGGTGGGTGGCTGCCTGGCGGGGAACTGGATGGAAAGCTCAGGGAAGGTTTGCTTCCCTGTGTTGATGAAGAAATGTTGTGGTTAGTAGAAATTCACTTTGAAATAATGGAGATGTGAATTAATTTTATCAGTTATCCTAGAACTATCAGTCACTCTGGCATTTAAAAAGAAATTATAAGACTTGCTATGTTTTTTATCTGAGATACTAATCTGAGTTCATCTCACATGCTGGAAGATTATTTTTTGAAATCAGCATTTATTATAACATATCTTTCTTTCTCTCCACCCACCTCTGCCAGCTGTGCCCCTGCCAAGTTGAGGCAAGTTTCTTGGTCCAGTTGGACCCTAGTGAGGACAATTGAATAGGATAATCCTGACAGATAACTGAAGCACAGGCTTTGCACATAGAGAGATTTAAGTATTCACGGCAGTGGGAATGGCAGGGAGCAGAGCCCCTGGGTTGGCACTCGCAGGCTCTGATGCTTCAGGCCTGATCTTGGGCCTGCATTAAGATCCCTTAATCCCGAAAGCCTTAAATTCCTAAACTGTACAATGAAAGAGATCATGACATTCACCTCCCTGGGCTGTGGTTAGAACTGACTGAGATCCTGTCTGTTTCCTCTTCCCATCACAAGTTTATAACACAGCTGGGCGAAAAAGAGTTTGTGAAGAGAAAAATAAAATAAAATAAATATATATAACACAGGGTTGGCCCATGGCAGGGGCTTGTTAAATGTTCAAGTGCGCGTATGTGCAAACTCCCCTCGGAGGGGCTCGCTCGTGGCAGGTTTTTAACGAACACTTGCTTCCCTCCTGTCTTCTTTCCCTGTCCTTTCCATCCTCCAGTCTTGCCTCATCTGCAGAAAGCTCCACCCTGAATGTAGAACCAGGAACTGAAGGGAAGGAGTTTTTCTCTGGTGCAGTGACCTGACAACATGGCTTCATGAATTAATGGCCTTGGTTGGATCCAACCAATCCGTGGGCCAAGAGGCCGAGGTCACGGGCGCTCTGTCCATTGTACACTGCAGGCAAGCGCCTGTGTGCTTGGCCAGGAGGGACTATCAAACATTTTAAGACCTAGAAAAAAAATGATAAGCTTTAAAACATGAAAAGAAAACTGCAAAATCAAAATTAATAAATGTTTAATGTCTGTGAGACACATGAATATGTCAACTTCATTAATTGTTAAATTTAGCACTCATGAAAATTTTATGACAGTTTAGAAATGATTTGTAGGTTGGGCTTTTTCTCACTTCGTAAGAATTCCCAAGCACACTTATGATTGCACAGAAATCATTACCAATTAGACAGGAAGTTGCTCACAGACAGATAAATTTAAAAGACTAACTGACTTGGAGTCCCGTGCCCCTTTTACCCCGCACGCTGCCTTCGCGGTGAGAGACCCGGTTGACGCTCTGCTTGCAGCTGGGAGAAATCCTTTTGGGCCCCAGGCTCCTGCCCACTGGCAGAGTGCCCCACGCATGTGAGAACGTCCTCAGGAGAGGATGAGGAGTGCTCTATGTGGCCCCACAAGTCTGAACCAGGACCAGAGGGTGGGCCGAGGATTTGGGTCCTACTCGATCCAAGAGGGGAATTCTGGGCACCCAGGGCTGGTGGCAGACAGGCGTCGCCACCCCAGGGACACAAGGCAAGGAGGGCAGGGGAGCACCTCCCAGTGATGTTGGACAGCGGGTTTCAGCATAGTGGGAAGGGCTGGACCTGGACATTTAGGGTCCCTGCCAGTGCAGATCCAGCCCACTGCGTCTCGTCAAAGGGCCAGTATCACCGTGCCAGATAATGTCTGAGTCTACTGTACATCTACAAGCCATGTGAGCACCTAGAGAATGGGCCTTGCTATTGTTTCAGTTGCTGTTTACAGGCTTCTGTGCTCTAAGTACCAGGCTACCTGGACCTTGGGAAGAGGACACAGTTATGCGCAGGTAGGGCTGGCACTAAGCAGAACGTGAACTCGGTGCACTCCACCCGACAGCTGTGACTATAGACTTTTGGGCCCCCCTCTCTGCACAGCATCCTCTCTTCTCTAATGTCCTGCCCTACAGTCCCAGTCACTTTAGCTTCCTCACACTCCGATCTCTGTTTTCTCCACTGAGCAGCACTACTGTGGTTTGCTCAGACTCCAGCTCTATGCCACAGTTTGGAAATTTTCCCCAAGAAAAGAATTGGTTGAGCGTGGGGCTCACCTTGTGAGTTTCCCTTCTCTCAGGGATTGCAATCTTGCATTGTCTGTTGTGCACTACTTAATATCTTTTGCCTCCTGTATTTTGGCCTGTTTCATATACACCGATGTATTCAATGTAGTTATCCATCATTCCTGGGAGTAGAAGCTTTGTCTCTAGGATTAGGGGACATGTTGCAGCCAGTGTTGCCGTATGCTCCAGATACACCTTTTAGCTATTCGCTGTACCAACTATAAATACTGAATTAGCCGTGGAATCTGAGACATGTGGAGACATTTATATTTAGCACCAGACTCAGCATGTTCATTTGCAAAGGAAAGAAAGGCTGGAGGGAAAAGAGGCCCTAGGTATCTTTGGTCAAATTTTTGCCTATCATCTTATTTCAGGACCAATGTTCAGATCAGAAAACATCTTTTCTGAATAATAGAGCAAGTGCTCCTAGGGAAATACGCATTGTTTTAGAAATTAGAGATAAAGGCTTTATAAGTCTTAGATAAGCACCCAGATATTACAGTTCAAAAAAATTAGATAAATATTGATAGAAAACTCATCAAAGTACCCACTGAGGTCTTATTCATTATCTCAAAAATAGGAGAATTCATTGTTGGCTTGTCATCTCACTCAAGCTGGGGTGGGGGTGGTTATTTAGTGCCTCCAAGATCTTCTCTCTGCTATAAATTCTCAAGGAAAAAAATGTTAGAGAAGTAACAAGGTGACATCTAAAGCAATAAAATGATGCATTTGACCCCAAATACAAGCTTTTACCATCTGAGCTCCTATGAAATTCTGAGAGCCACACTGGGAGTTAGCACAAATAACCCTGTGCTAACTAAGGATCACATTTTCGTTATTTCTAGTTTCCTCATTATTGGCTTTTATTATTGCCTAACGTTGAGGTTCTGTCTGTGTCAGTGTGTGTATGCACAGTCACGACTTCTACTTAGGGTCGGCTCTTTGGTGTGCATATCTCATTTGATTGTCAAATAATTTAATTTCTGTGTAGCACTGGGGTCAGAGTTCATATCTAGCACTTGTAGCTACAAAGATCCTTTGGGATCACATGCGAAATACAAAGATAGTAACATGGTACGTAGTTGTTGGAATTATTTTTTAGAATATCATTTACTATATTTACTTAATCTAATATTTTAAATCCCACTTAATCCAGTATCAAAACAAGACTAAACCAGCAGTTGTATGATTTATTAAACTAGTATTACAGAACTCTTCATACATAATCTGAAAACTCAAATAGAGAAGGGAAAAATAACTCAAGCTTAAGTGATAATGTTGAAAGAATGCAAAGAGGCCAGGCATGGTGGCTCGTGCCTATAATCCTAGCACTCTGGGAGGCCGAGGCGGGCGGATCGCTCGAGGTCAGGATTTCGAAACCAGCCTGAGCAAGAGCGAGACCCCGTCTCCACTAAAAATAGAAACAAATTAATTGGCCAACTAAAAATATATAGAAAAAAATTAGCTGGGCATGGTGGCACATGCCTGTAGTCCCAGCTACTCAGGAGGCTGAGGCAGAAGGATTGCTTGAGCCCAGGAGTTTGAGGCTGCTATGAGCTAGGCTGATGCCACTACACTCTAGCATGGGCAACAGAGTGAGACTGTATCGCAAAAAAAAAAAAAAAGGAATGCAAAGAAACTTTCCTCCCAAGCTGCATGTACATTCTAGGTGGACTTTAGAAGCTTGTGCTGTTTTTGTGACTGTAAACGAGCTTTCACAAGGCCCCAGAACTGGGCTTCGAGGACAAGCAGGAATGAGCAATGCACAGCTCTAATACTTTTGACAGAATGGGAGCAAGAGAAATAATTTCATTCATTCCTAATTTGTATACAAACCATCTAGAAGACTCTCAGCTTTGCTTTTAGCAGCATCTATACACTAGGTTTTTTTCAGACAAAAATTAGCTAGGGTAAAATAAAATGTATTCCAGCATGAGCCGTTTCATGTGAAAATCTGCAGAGACAAAAAGTAAACAATCTGTATGGCGTTTTTAAATTGTAACATTAAGTACTAATGCGTATGACATCCAGACATCTGAAGCCGTGCACTTCTTTGCAAGTTAAATGCCGCCGCTTCATTCGGGCAGTAAATCAGCCGTCGCTGTGACTTATTGCAAAAGCTCCAGCACTCCAGACAGCGGCGTTTTTATGCTGCCAGCAGAAAGGTCTTTTTTCATAGATACTCTTACCAGAGATCAAGCTTTTATTCCATTAGTATTCAGCATTTCACCAGTCTTTTACCTTAAAAAGTGGCCATTTTACACGATTCAACCTAATATTTGATAAATATGAACTTTTAAAGGGTTGTTTTGGAATGAAAACACGCGTTCCTCAATTTGCTGTTCATAGGAGTGGGACTGTCACCGTCAGATATCTGAGTGCCTCACTCTGTTTCCTTAAGATTACATAACCGGTTAAGTCAATTCAGACGTACCCAGTGGCTTCCTGGTGTCAGCTGGAATAGACGCACAGCCGCCGCCAAATTGTAAGAGGAAAAGCGAGCAGTGATGGCTCCCTCTGCCGGTGGAAGATAAAAGAGTCCTCAGATGAAAACCCAGGAAGGAGGGTGGTGGAGGAAAAAAGGATCAAGGTGAGAGAAAAGAGAGAAGGAGGAGAAGAAGAAGAAAGAGAAGATAAGGAGAAAAAGGAGAAATGAGAGGGAAATCAATGAAAAGAAAAGATGGAGAGGAAAGAGGAGAAGACAGTCGGCAAGGCCAGACAGCAAGAAAGCTAAGTAGAAAAATCAACAAGAAATGGGCAAATGAGAATTAGTAGCAAAGGCTAAAAACAAAAAAAAAAAGAAGAGATGTTAAGCATATTTCATGGCTCATATGCACAGTAACCCTGAGAGCATTGGCCATTTCCCCCCAGGAGGTGCTCAAACAGGGACCCTGACTATGAAGGTGCATCAGCCCATCCTTCTTGGAATTTTGGCAGTGTGGAAAAATGAGGAAATACTCTCTCTTTTTTTTTAAATATCAGACATCCCTGAATCATTTGATATCTGAGTTTTTTCTAAGAAGGGGATGTTTAAAACAGGCAAAGTTATGAGCATTTTATGAGAATCATAAATTCCATCGGGAAGAGTCACAGCATTGAATATGCAAGAGTCCTGTGGTCTCCCACGCCAGCGCCTCCATGAGCCCACAGGAGGTTGCCATGGGCAGCACCCTGCAGGGCAGAACATGGTCCTGGCGTGCCCCAAATGGACTGGCCTTCTAAATGGAAATCGGTCCCAATGTGGCAAACTATTTTCAAGCCACAGACTACGATACAAGCAGCCCTTCCTGAGCTCTCGGAAACTTAATGAACCACTGTTGGTGGCCATTGTACTTGAGAAGGTTTTTGTGGGTACCCACAAGCTCTTTGCCAGGCTTAGGGTGGAGGCAGGTGATCAGGGAAGAGGAAAGGGGCAACCGATGGGGGGTGCCAAGTAGAAGAGTGGACAAGGACAAGGAAGGGGAGAGAGAGACAGAGAGGGTGTGGGATGAGCAGAGTCCACGGCTCCCCCCAGGCTCCTCCCCTGTGACCTTGAACATCTCTTCCTTCTCTATTCTCCACCATATTTTTCTGTGAGACCTCAGGAGCCAGTCAGAAGTAATCAGGCAGATCCCCAAAATAGAATTTGCCAATTAGTTTTCAATAAAAAAGGCTTTGTTCAGGTCAACAGAGACGAGCAAATCTAATTTGTAATTTCCTTGCTCCTTGGAGCTGGGGGTGTTGTGTGGACGGAAAGTACTAGAATGAGTGAAGGCTCCAGAGGGGAGGGTGGGAAGCGAGACCCCGTCACCCGGGAGGCTGGGCGCTGTGACTCGGGCTGTCGGGGCAGGGAGGGGGGGCCAGCCGCAGCAGCGCGGTGTCTGCCAGCGAGAATACGCACGCCGATGTTCGTGACGCATTCTCTGCGAAGCACGGTCTATCCAAACCCTGGCATCGCCTCCAGAAGATGGATGTTTAATCAGCAAGGCTGCTCTTTCTCCGCCGCTGCCCTGGCGAGGCTGTGCCGACGTCTCGAACAAGCTGACAGCATCGGAGCGCGTGACAAGCTGCACAGACCGCGGCTGTCTGCGGCCTGACAGCCTCCTTGCTCGATACCACCCGACAGAAAGGGCCTGCACCCTGAGCGGAAACTGCCTGCAGGAGCAGAGAACGCCACGTGGTCCCCGCCCAACACTTTAAAGGGTTGTCAATGCTCAACAGTCAGCCCCTTCCAAGCACTTTTTAATGGCCTTTGCCCCCCAGCTCCTGGGGGTTTGGAGTTCCACTGATCGGGATAAAGTGATGATCTTCACTGAGATTTGCTTCCCCTCCTTAAAGCTCCACTATGAGCTTTACTCTCGCCTGGAACCAAGGTCTTTGAATTTCTAACATCTGCAAATTCCTTAGGGGCTGCTGCCCCTCAATGTTCTCGTCTAGGCCTGGGGCCGGTGTAGGGGATGGCCCACCACCTGTGGTTTAGAAAGAAACCCATGAGGCTTGGAGCAGATGAAATAAACGCCCAGGGATTTGCAGGCAAACTCTCTCCCTCCCCTTAAGGCTGGTTCTGCCGCCGGTTTCCCTGGACGGCAGGTGTGTGACGGCAGGCCTTGGTGTGCCTCTGGTCGGGAAGAGGCTGCAGTGCCTCAGTCACACAGCCGTTGGTGGGTGGTTCTTTAGGAACTCTAGCGTTCTGAAAAAGAGGAGGGGACAATATGCCAAGTAACATTTTCTTAAGCACCTGCTGTGTGTCTGATGTGCAACAGTGGAAAGAGGTTTATCCCAGCTTCGAATCCTGGCTCCATCCCTTGCTTTCGTCTGTAAGCTGTTGAGCCAGCCCCCCCTCCCCAGCTCAGCACCAGGGCCTTCATTTGTAAAGAGGGAACGCATGCTTGTTCCAAGAACTTCTGAAGAAACGGAGGGAGCGCCCAGCTTGCTGCTTGAACGTGGAGTCACGATACGCTCACCTGCTATCCATACTGGTCCTCCTCCTTCCCGCAGAAACGCTGCTTCTGAACCTCACTAAGGAGGGACTGCGCCCTCCTTAGTGCACAAAAAGTGCAGGTGTGGCACTTCCAAGGCCTCTGAAATCTCTCCCAGCTGTTCTGACACTCGACCGTGGTCCAGGAAGAGGATGTGCAGAGATATCAGGGCCCCCCATCCCGTAGGCTGGAAACGTCTTATGCTACTGTCTTTGCCCTGTGACTACAGTCAAACAAAAGGCACAAGATATATGTAACATGGCTTAAGAACACTTAGAAGAAAAGGAACTGTCTCCTCAAATGTTGGCATGATCAAACCACAGAAGCTCAATGGATGGTTCTTGAAGCTGATGATAATTTAGCAATTCTAGGCTTTTACAGAACAGTTCGGTCAGACTGTCCAGGGCTTCTGCTACCCCTATATTTTCTTTTCTTTCTGTGGTAAAATAGACATAAAATTCACCATTTTAACCATTTTTAAGTGCACACTTCAGTGGTATCGAGTCATACCATGTTTTGTTTTCCATGTGTTGTTTTCCAACCACCACACCGTCCTTCTCCAGGACTCCTTCCCCTTCCCCAGCGGAAACTGCTCACCCATGAAACACTGAACCCTGTCCCCCCCACGCCCAGCCCCGGCACC
This sequence comes from Mirza zaza, assembly GCA_008750895.1. Lineage (NCBI taxonomy): Eukaryota > Metazoa > Chordata > Mammalia > Primates > Cheirogaleidae > Mirza > Mirza zaza. Next base: position 8,564 of record VSMD01079317.1, on the reverse strand, counting down.
CCCCAGTCGACTTTCTCGCTAAGCCACTCGGCTACTCTGGGGCTCTTGTATCAGTGGAATCACACGGTATTTGTCTTTTTGTGGCCGGCTTGTTTTACTTGGCATGGTGTCCTCGAGGGCCGCCCCTACTGCAGCGTGTGTGAGACTTCCCTTCCCTCCTAAAGCTCAAGAACCCTCCGTGTATGCAGGTGGCACATTTGTCTGTCCATTTGGGGGCTGCTGTCACCTTTTGACTTACTGTGAATAATGCTACTATGAACATGGGCGTACAGGTCCCTGTGTTTTTAAAATGATACAGTAAAAATGGGCCAAGCGTAGTGGCTCACACCTGTAATCCTAGCACTCTGGGAGGCCAAGGCAGGCGGATCGCTCAAGGTCAGGAGTTTGAAACCAGCCTGAGCGAGAGTGAGACCCTGTCTCTACTAAAAACAGAAACAAATTAATTGGCCAACTAAACATATGTAGAAAAAACTAGCCAGACATGGTGGTGCGTGCCTGTAGCCCCAGGTACTTGGGAGGCTGAGGCAGAAGGATCGCTTGAGCCCAGGAGTTTGAGGCTGCTGTGAGCTAGGCTGACGCCACGGCACTCACTCTAGCCTGGCAACAGAGTGAGACTCTGTCTCAAAAAAAAAAAAAAAAGATATGGTAAAAATGGTTTTCAGCATACAGGAAAACAGCCTCAGACTGCCTTAGGTGGTAAAAGCCTGTAACTCTGTACATGGGATTTTTTAAAAATTACATCCCCTAAGTTGGGAACGAAGGCCATGGGCACCACAGCCTGTTACTCCCTAGAGGTGTTCTAGTGGGTCATTTAGGAGCCAGGTGTTGGTATTTGCCAGGTGCCGGATGCCTCCCCAGCTGCTCGGGGCTACTGTGCGCGCTCCCTGCCTAGACTGACTGAGGTATCACTAACGGTTTCTCTCTTCTCACACCGCCCTCCCCTCCCCTGCCCCTCCCGCCCCCGCCTTCTCTCTGCTGGCTCCTGCTGCTCTCCAGTGCGACCAAGACCAGTGCATTCAGAGCACCAAATTCGTTTTGCAGGCCGCGGCCACGCCCCTGCTGCAGAGCGAGCCCAGTCTCACCAGCGACGAGCTGCACCTGCCTGGCAAGCCCGGCCTGGGCACGCCCTGTGCCAGCCTGACGCTGGGCCCGCCCACGCCGCCCTCCTCCATGCCCAACCTGGCCGCCGAGGCCACACTGGCTGACGTCTTGCCCCGCAAGGAGGACCACGTGGCGCACCAGTTCCTGACCCCGGACGAGGCGCCCTCGCCCCCCGGGCTGCTGGCAGCGGGCAGCCCCCTGGCCCACAGCCGCACGGTGCATGTGCTGGGCCTGGCCAGCCAGGACTCGCTGCACGAGGACTCCGTGCGCGGCCTGGTGAAGCTCAGCTCCGTGTGACCCTCGTGGGCCCAGGCTGGGGGCAGCGCTCTTCTCCCCACCGAGTGCCGCAGACCAGATGACGGCAGCCCCAGGGCCGAGGCGACAGCCCCGGGTCCAGGGTGCAGAGAGCCCTCGGAGAGTGGACGGAGCCCCAGCTGATGGCAGAGGGCAGCGGGACCCAGATGCTTAGCGCTTGGTTTGATTCGGATTTTTCTTCCCCACCCTGAGCGCTTTGACAGAGATGAAAATAAAGAAGCAGCTTTTTTCAGAGGCTCGGAACCTCAAGGGAGGGCCTGGGCAGGGGCAGCCTCCGGGGCTGGAATCGGAGCCAGGGAAGAGCAGACGCTGCCTGGACGTTACACGGCCCTCTGCCGGCCTTGCGACAGACACTCGGGAGGTGGCCGGCCTGAAATCGCACTTAAGTGTTATGCTACTAATATTTGAAATAGACACGCCATTCCATTTGTTAATTAAAACAACAAAAAAACCTGACGGGGAAAAGCGAGCAGATGTGGATCTGCATGCCACGCTGCCGTCTGTGCTCCAGTGGTGTTGGTATTCCAAAGGAAGTGCTGCTCTCTCTCTTTCCTTTCTTTTTTTTGATTTTGTGAATTTTCCCGTGCTGTTCTGTTGGAAGACAGCACAACAAGCCGAGACTGATGAACAGTGTCGTCACTCGTCAGCCTCTGGGCTGAGGCATCTGTGGGCAGGTGGCTGGGCTGCAGGGGGCGGCCGGGGTCTGACCAGGGTCACTCACCTCTGTGCAGCAGGTAGACGAGGCTTTGTGTTGTATGGCCCCACCAGAGACTTCACCTCCTTGTGTGATGAAACTTCCCGTGGACAGCCAATAAAATGACGTCCTCTGTTGTTTTGGGTCTGTGTACAGTTATCCTTAAAACACAGTCATCTGGAGGGCCTAGGAGAGTTTGTTTTTACTGAAGTATCCCTAGCAAGAAATGGTCCCAGAACAACCCAAAATCAAATTTTTGAATTGGGAGATCATTTAGGATGATTTCCTAGACGAGAGACTAGCTTTCCATCAGGTTCTTTTGTTCTTTAATCATCTCTTTCTGACACAGTCTTGCGGAAATTGCTGTACATTTGCAGATGGCCATGTAGTAGTTCATCTGTGGTCAGTGCAAGGGAGGGGGCGTCCGGGGAGAAGGGGTGCTGCCTGGCCATCCTCTGGGCTGCACACTGTGTTAATGTGTCACCAAACCTGTAAGCAGAACTTGAGGTCTTAGTAAAGGTATTAAAAAACGAGGAGGAGAAACCAGCCTAACGTTTGGGCTGAGATCATGTAGACTGTCATTCTTACATGGATGCTAATCAGAATGGAATTAATAAAATTGTCACCTCATTTACTTTCATTTATCACCTAGGAAGGAGCTGGCTTTGTACTTAGGGAGTAAGTCACTTTGGAGGCAGCTGCAGGGGACTCAACAACTTCTCTCCTGGCTTCTTTGCAGGTGACAAATCTAACAGCCAAATCTACTCAAGTTCAAAATCATGCTCTTATTCCTTATGACCATATGAAAGACAAGATGCATTGATCATTGATACAAGAAACCCCAAATGACTTGCATTTGTGGAAAAAGGCTGTCTCTCCTGGGAAGGATTGCCATTTTATATAAAAGGAAAAGAAAGAAAAAAAGGAAAAAAAAAAAAAGCACAGCTTTCAAGTCTTATTTGGAACAAAGGCAATTCACAGATCAAAAATTAATTTATGCTGCAAAAACCTGCAGAATTCTTTCATTATGATATCTTTGAGCTATGTTTATTTTTCATACTGCATGCATGTATAGAAAATGGAAAAGGTAAACCATGTATAGTCATGTTTTATTTTCAGGACCACCTAACCGCTTGTGTCCCCTTGTAAGTTATAATGAGCGGGACACACCCAGGCACGCTCACTGTCACCAACACACAGGGATTCTCCTTGCACTCGCTGCCTGTGAGCACAAAGTGACAGCCCCACGAAGGAGCTTCCACAGCCTCCCACATCATCTCTGCCCCTTGCCTCCCCACACCCTCTCCCCAGACGCCCCAGGAGGGAGTGTCCCTGATGGGAAGGGTGCTCAGAGGGTGGCCGTGAGCCCGGCTCAGCATGTGCGGCCTGGTCCACTCCCAGTTTCCTCTGCTGGAAGACAGAGACAATGGTCTGTAGAGCCCTTTCATGCCCCACATTTCCTAATTCAATGGTTGCTGATTTCCTACAACCAGCCCTTCTTCCCGCCTCATTATGGGAAAACCCAAGAAGCGAGGGTCATTATTCACGTGTCCTCACACAATGACTATTTACTCAATATTTATTATCAATTCCCTCAGCCCTGTCTCTGTGGCCACGTGGCATCATGTATCAAAGCTGGGATTGGGAATTTGGTGACACAACTCAAGGCTATTCAGGGTCAAGAGGGAGATTAACTTGAACAGGCCAATTTGCTGAGATGATTAATGTTTTATTAATTGTCTTGAAACCGGAGAGATGCCCACGGCCCTGTCCACGCTCCCAGGGGCTCCCCGCTCTGTGGGGCCGGAGGGCCAGGCTGGGGTGGCTTGCTCAGTGAGGCGATGGCTCTGCCTCTCCCATCGCAGATAGGTACGTACATAGGTGGCGAGCGGCTCCATCCAGCCGCGGCTGAGTAGACCTTGATGTTTCTAAGTTCTTTCCGTGTGTTACCCATTGACTGCATGCTAGCTATAAAAAAATAAGATAAATATTTTACCATGCTATTAAAGCTTGGGCCATTATCACACACACAAGCACACACACTCGCACACTCACGATGTCGTTTAAGAATTCATCTGCTCCCATTCTCCCAGGAGCGCGCCAGGGGACCGCGGGCTTCCCGGCGCTGGGCACTGGAAGGCTGAGCTTAGCCTGAGTGCCCTGGTCCCTGGGACGGGGGGACGGAGCAGGAGGGTGGCAGACAGACTGCGTCTGGGAGGGCCGACGACACGTACTCTGTGCCTGTGGGCATCAGGCCGGCATCTGGGAGGTGCCCAGGAGAGAGGTGCTCACGCCACCTCTCGAATGTGATTGCTCCAGCCTGTGAGAAGGATGCCAACCACGTAGCTGTTCGGGCCCGTGACAGCCCAAAGGAGGAGGCTTTCCACCGCGCCCCTGCGTGCGCTGGGGTCTTTACCTCTTGTGTCTCAGGTTGCTGACGCGGCTCCCAAAGGAGAGGCAAAGCCCCTTTTAGGGGCCTTGTTCCTGCTGAGACCTGACGGGTCGGCACTCTGGTGCTGTGAAAGCCCCCGGGCTCTTCGCACGCGGGGCCCAGGGCTTCTTGTCTGATTCAACAGCAAGAAAAATGAATTTTTGGCCAAAATTGGCAGTGGGTGCCCTTGGCACTGGGGCTTGTGATGGCATCTCCTCGAACATGCTAGACCCTGAGCCACTCAGAGGCTGCGAAGGGCACACCCTGGCGGGCCGCTCCTGAGGGTCTCGGGCCTCTCCTCCCACCCGGGCAAAGGCTTCTCTGTAACTTCGCTGCCCCCGTCCGAGCTCAGCCGCAAGCCGTCCCGTTCGTGCCAGGAACCGACTGTTCTCACCCACGGCTTGGGGCTTTTGAGTTCGTTGGAAGGTATCCTTAATATTACCTTTGAATATTTAAAGGACTTAGTAGGAATCTTTCCAGCAGTAGTTGTCCTTCGTTCACCCGCAAGAGTACACTGTTGAGCCCACTTCGCTCTTGACCAGGTAACAAAGACTAAAGGGGAGCAAATGTTAAATATACTTTCTAGTTATTGCCTTACAACTGTCCGAAAGCTGAGCCTAAATCAAATCGATGTTTACATTTTTTATAAAATCTGTTTGGGTTTGGGAGTCTAGCATATTCTTGTCCAAATGAGAGAGACCTTCGAATAAGTTCACCTTCCCCCCGTCCCTCCGCCAGCTCTGGAGGGCTGTGTGCCCCATCGTGTGCTGTTCCGTGGAACCTCACGAGAAAGAAAACCTGCCTCTCTCGCCCTCTCGCTCTCATGCGAGTAAGTTATTGAAATAGTAAATGATCTCAAGTGTCATTTTCTTTCAGATAAATGTCAAAGATGCTAACAATTTTGTAAATCAGTACATCCTCTGTCCGTTGGCCCATTGTGCATGGTCTTGGTGATGCAGCCGAGACGGATTTTCACATCTAAGTGGTTAGCACGTTAATCCGGCCATAAAAAATAATTGGGAGACTGAAGAGTAGATTGTTTCTGTCACCAAACTAGATAAATGGCTTCAACTGGAATTATTTTTCAATTTCATAAACCCCAGGAATTACATACAGAGTGGATTGGGAAGCAGCTGAGCCTCTGGTGCTACTGCAGAGACTTCCTGTCGGTTGTTGAATTTTTAAAGGAAGCTTGGTATGGATGGTGAGGATAGGAATGAACGGCTCTTAATTGCCCTCGATATTTTAAGATATGTAAACCAATAGGCCACATGGCATGTCCAAGGAGACATGTTTTCTGGGTTCCGTATGAACGGAGATGGTTTTAGCATACAGTAAAAAAAAAAAAAAAAAAAAAATTGAAGCCTTGCTAACCTTTGCCCAGAGCATTCTGGGTTGGTATTTGTAGTAGTTGCAAATACCAAATACCAATAGTTGCAATTTTGACATAAGAAGGGGAAAAAAAAGAATTTTAAACTCTTAGTGGATTCAAAGCCCTAAATCTGAACAATGGTGAACACGTGTGCATAACATGTCATGTTTTCAGATATATGTATGCTTATTCAAGTGCCTTTCATGTCTTAATCAATGTTTGCAGAATTGATCTTAAACCTGAAATGAATTAAGAAAACATTTTCCTCCCTCAATAAAAACTGCTAATGGCATAAAATGTAAATTTCAGTCTTTATAAGGTCAATATTGCCCAGGTCAACAAGATGTAAAGAAGAGTAGGATCGCCTTGCGCTCGGTGAATATGCACTGTGTAGACAGCCATTTGTATAAGAGTGTGGATTTTCTGATCACAGATATCCAGACTGGTGTCCTCCAGCTGTGGTTCTCAACTTTTTTGTTTCATAAGTAACTATAGAGCAATGCGGAAATTCAAACCCCCTAATCCGCTTGTTCTGTGTTCCACCTTCTGTCCCCCCACTTCCCAAGGACACCTGTCCCTTCCGTAATGTACAGGGCCTCCGCTAGGGACCTCGTGAAGGGAACCTGGTCACCTCCAGATACGTCTGCTCCCCTGCGATGTGGCACTTCCTTGTGACCAACAGAGTTCTTCTATGTATTTCCAGGAACTGATTCGTGAGCTTCCAGCTGACATGGCTGAGCTATTTCTAAATTCCGTATTAGTAAAAGGAAGGGACTGGCATTTGTTTCCGCCAAACGCCTCCGCAGTCAGTTCGCAGTCAGTGGCATCTGTTGCTGAGAATGATTCCTCAGGCCCTTTGTTCGGCATCCTTCCCCCGCCAGGAAGGAGAATGAGTCACTGGGAGCAGTGGAGGGGGGGTGCTTTATCTAGATCTAAAGGGGGAGCAGAAGATCTTTTTCTTTTTTTTTTTTTCTTTTTCTTTTTTTTACAGAATCTACTTCCTTTTTTGTAACCCATGGTAACCAGCTGACTCCATCCAATGCTCACTGTTTCACGCAAGAGCCAGCACGCGAGCACACAGATAACTGTAGACGACATCGGGAATCATTTGCCTGGGCTGGATTCCGGGTGGGTTGCGGAGTCAGCGCGGATGCTGACGCATTTGAGAGCAGGTGGGCAATCTGTAGCGCTAGGATGATGCCCTCAAGTAACCCCAGAGCAAACACACTCCTAAGCGAGACGCATGCACACACTGAGAGAGCTCAGCGTGGATCCTTGCTACTAATCCACACGCCTGTGCCATCCCTGACACAAACACGGTGACGATAAGCAGTGGAGTATGAAAATCATAGGTTTTTAAAAATTTTTTTTTATGCCAAGAAATAAAGGGAGAAAACTCTCTGCTTAGTCTAGTCAGAGAACATGATGAGCTATGAGCAGGTGAGTGATCTGCAGAGCTCGACCCCAGCCAGCCCCCGGAAGCTCGTCCTGGCCTGGGGTTCAGACACACAGGAATCTTGTTCAAGGTCCCCCCCAGAGACAGGAAGTCACTTTAAAGACACCTAACACTGTCTCCCACTTCGGGGTGGGTGCCCTGAGTGGGTCATGAAACCAGCCTAGTGGGTACAGACCCACACTCTTCTTTCTAGATGGAATGGCCGAGAACAAGAAGGTTAGAGTGGCGAGTGCCAGACTCTTTGCCTGTAACAAGGGGAAGCAACATGCTGGGTCATGATATGCATACATTTTCTTGCCATAGTCAAAATTTGAAAAACTGCTGATCTAGTTCACCCACTTTTACCGGATCTTACCAGAGAGAACCCTGGAAACCAAAAAGCTGGGATGTTGAGTCCGAGGTCACAGCACTGGTAGGCACAGAGCTGGCACAGAGAGTGGGTCTGTGTTTCTCCGACCATCAGAGATAAAGAATAATTTTCACTTTTTTAAAAAGTATCCTATCCATTGCACATTAACACTTCCATTAAATATGATAAAAAGCAAATTGCTAGAAAAGTATAATTTAAAACAGGCAAACGAAAGAAAAGCCTCAATATCAATATTTCATTATTAGACTTAATAGACATGCTGTGTCCAGTTGCTGTAGATGTCCCTAAACACACACATTGGCTGCCGCATTTATCCATAAGAAGCGGCCCACAGATGGTGCCGGTCAGCTCGCCGCGCTCGAGCAGCCCTGTGCGCAGTCAGCAGTGCCCTGGCCATAGAGAGGTCTGGCTTCCGCCCTGCACTGCTGGGAGATCACCTCTAAGCCCTTGGAATGTTCTGCCTGATAAGAGCACCTTTGCTCACCTGGCCCTGCCAGATCGTCTGTGCTGACAAGGCGGTTTATGGCCACACGGCGTCCGCTCCGGCCCTGGAGGGGCTGGGTGCTGAGGTCAGCCATGGAGATGTCGGCATGTCTGCGTGAGTAACCCCCAATAAAACTCCGCACTTCGGGCCTGGGCGAGCTGCCCTGGTTGGCGGTATTCCGTGCACATTGACACAATCGCTGTTTGCACAGCCCCGCGGGGACAGGACCCCTGGACACTCTGTGCTTGCCATCTCCAGACCCCTCCCAGGTGCCTCTTCCCTCTGTCGGATCCTTTCACTGTAATTAAACCGTGAGTAGAAGGGCTTTGCCGAGTTCTGTG